>JAKSYS010000182.1:0-94134 GCA_022925895.1 Fragilaria crotonensis | reverse complement strand
GACCCGATTGGTACGGCTTGACGTCATTTCCGCATTCTAATCGGATCCTAGTAGAGTATATATATTATTAAATGTACTGTACTGTATGCATGTATGATGTACGGTGGACGGTGGGTCTGGGTTTAAAGTTTAAAGTTCTTAAACCAAAAACGCATTAAAGACGCGGAGGCACAGTTTAGTCACGAGCGGGAACAGGATGACCGCGTACTGTACCCAACTATGATAATGAAGGACTCGTAGCCTCGTAGGCGCATGCAGGTCCCGGTACATGCTAGTGTACTCGTTTCCATGTATCCATATCCCATATCCCATATCACATATCACAAATCACACATACAATCAAATGTACATGTCCAGCATGAAGGTGCAATCGTCCTAGGAAGGTCAATTGAGCGGCTCATCGAATACATCCTCACATAATTATCATGAGGCGACGAATAAACCCAGCAAAACCTCAGGAGTCGAGGGTTCTGAATAAGGAGTTGAAACGGCAGGGGGTGTCTTGACTCTGATCATCGCGTTAGCATTCACATTCATACTATTGCTTTCGACGGAATCCGAACAACCGGACGTCGCATTGCCAGACATCCAGAGAAAACACAAGGAGGAGCTCATTCAAGTTCCAAAGGAGCAAGCGCAGCTGGAAGTGGATCGAATTGTCGCTGAAAAGGCGAAACCAGTCGACCATGCTACGCTGCAGTATCTGCTACCAGGTGACGGACCCATGAACCCCAACCCCACGACTCCAATAGCCTGATGCAACACATTTGGTATCGAGGTCAAAAATCGATGGAAAGACGAGACCGCAATTTCTTAATACCACCTTGCCACTCGCCATCGACACAATTTCTGTCGCCACCGAATCTTCACTCGTCACGCTTGAAGGTCAGGTGAAAACGTGGGCAGTCACCATTCGATCCGTTACTTCTTTGGCGCCACCGAACTGGATGATGCTGATCCGACATGTTCAACCAATATTACAATCGATGACATGCAGAGAATCAGTGAATACTGTTCGTAAGGCCTGGCGACGAGCGGACCGGCGAGTCAAGTTCTTGCGCAATCGCTTCGTGCGAGGGATTTCATGGTCCGCTTTCGGAAGACCAGGTGGATGTGTGCCCTGACAAGATTCGCGCACGTAGGCAAAGTGGGGCGCTTCTATCGACAGGAACTGGCTCAACAGGGATCGACTTTTACGCTTCCGGACTTTTTGCTTGTGCAAGACGACGATACGTACTACAACATGATTAAGATGTATCCCTATTTGGAACAGAAGGATCCGTTGCGGGCGACTGCGGATGCCGGGTGTTTAGTGCGCATGCCAATTGCCGAGATTGCCTTTGATTATCCCTACGGTGGGTTCGGATTGATTCTGAGCAAGGCGTCACTTGAGAAGTGGATCCGACCGGTCGACTGCGATCATCCAAGAAAGGATGATGTCTGGGAAACCAAGGTGTGTATGCAACTCAAAGAAAACTTAATTGGTGAAGGTTTTGCGTGGAAGAACGGTATGAGCATAACTGACCTCATGGCGGCTCATGCGGCTATGTTTCCTTTGCCGATTACAAGCGATGGAAGAATCCTGGTTATTGCATACACGGCGACTGGGCACTCGGTTACTTCATCAACTACTATGGCATCTCGAACAAAGTTCATCCTTTTACAAATCCAATGAGTTTACGAGGATTGAACAATCATTAGGCTACCAATATAGCAAGCCGGAAGGGAATTGCAAGAATGAAGGCCAGGCCCTATGCACCGCTGAATCCCATGTGTGTCATCGTCTGCATGCAGTCAGCATGAGTTTCATGGCGCGATTCGGGAAGCAAGACTTCCCGCATCTATTTCGAACGGTAGCTAAGAAAACTGTGTAGCTTGTGTTGTTTACCATGGCGCAGCATGATCAGGGCGTGTGTAGCTGGCAGAGTCGTTAAGGGACACAATAGAACTGTAGTCTCGGGACAATTGCGAACCTTCGGTCTGTGAGAGCCTCTCCAAATCGCCATGGGAGAGAGATGTATGCAATGCATGGTCTGTCTCCAGAATATCCACCTGTAGTAGACAACTTAATGTGTTGTACTCGGTCCTCGGTCCTAGCAGCAATGATACTGAGTACTACTACTCATCATAGTGAGTTGAGTCTGAAATAGAGGTTAAACCAGGCATTTGCAAGTTAGAAATACGTCCATCCCCAATCCCCACACCTGCGCACCAGAAGGACAGTACGGAGTATGCATAGTCTACTGACAGTGGTTGTCGTCGGCTCGGAAGACTCAGTTCTCACTTGCATCTTGTGTGTACTAGCGTACAGTGTACAGTATCTATAAAAATATATTCTTAAAAGAGCGGAGGACTCGTGGTGTACTGTACTGTACTACCGAAGCTAGTACACCATGAAATAAGATACCGTGCAGAAAAGAACGAGTTGGCATGGCAGGTTGAATTTGAATTTAATAAAGCTCGGATTACTACTAGGAGTACAGTATGCTACGTATAACTTGAGTATCAGTATTCTGTATACAGTACCTGGATCTTCTATCATACACATTGTTTGGCTAAAAATATAAAATCAGCACATCAAAAACATCATCAGCATATCTTAACATATATTAACGAATAACGCAAAAAATAAGCAAACTCCAACAACGAATGATAGTTCCAGTATAGTAGTACCTGGTACTCCAGTAAGTCCTTATTGTACCTGGTAGTGGGGCTCCCCGCGCCAGGATTTCATCTTTGCTTGAGGTTGGTTCTACGAAAATCAGTAGTACTGTAGTCCTCGTGATGAGCAGGTCGACATTGTTTTCTGCACCATGGTTGATGTATCGAGCAACATCTCCACAGCGTTTTCTCGTGTGAGCAAGCCTCGTCGCAAGGTGTACGGCGCTGTTGGGGATGAGGTTGAGTCGGAGGCACTTCTGACGGCTTCGGATTTGTTGCCTGCGGACGGTATTGGACAAGAAACGAAGAATGCCTGTCTTTGGGTGACGACGAAGAATTTGAGGATACAGAGGAGCATGATTGTACTGATGAGGATGTCCTCAACGTCAATCCCACTGACGAAACTAAATTACCTGAAACGTTGGAAGACGATAAGGTGAACGATTTACAAGGCGGGCCGACGAGAAGCGCGTCAATGTGAGCCCAACCAAAGCCCTCGTGTCAACGGTAGAGCTTGAAAACGCCACGAGCCACAAAGAATTGTCCTTCAGGAGTCTGAGAATGATGAGACCTTCTTCAGTACCACCAATGCTTCGGATGATGCGGAAACGATTGAGAACACTTCAGACCAACCGGCCGATGATGTCACCCTCGGCGAAGCAAGCGAACCCACAAGCCGACCAATTCAGCTCCGATGAACCTGCGCCGTCCTCCACCAAGAAACAATCGGAGCCCTTGCTAAACACTTTGGAGGATCATCCCGATGAAGACGACCTCATTGCTTCGATCGATGGTCTCTTTGTGCATGCCGACAAGGAGACTGTGACCGTGAAGGATATTGTAGTCGCTCGAAGCTGAATACGGGATCACCTCGCTAAAACGACCAAGATCTTTGTCCGCAATCATTTGAAAAATCTTGTTCAAGGACTGTCGAGCCCACCGTTGCTGTTGGAAGTGACGGAGAAGAAAAGTCCGACGAGGAAGTTGAAGAAGATGACGAAGCCTCAGAACCTGACTTTGAAACTGACAACCAAGAAGATAGCTCGGACTATGAGCAAGAAGACAAGAAGCCTAAAAGAAAGTCCAAGAAGATATCTGGCATCAAGAAGGAATCTGAACAGAAGCGAAAATCAAACCGACGTTCGACGAAAGCCAAGAAACCTTCGGCGATCGAATTCACGCCGAGATGCTTCGCAAGAAACGCATGGACGAGCTGCGTGTACGTCAGGAAGAATTGCAAATGCAGCAAAATAAGGAAGACAGGAGCGCGCAGAGCAGATTGCGCCTGATTTAATACCAACACGGAGGAATTGAAGTTGAAGAGACTAGAGGGCCGGCTTGATCTGCTTCAAAAGCTAGATCAGAAGCGAATTCAAGTCGTAACGGGTGAGAATTCTATCCCTAAAGGAGCCGAAGTGGAGAAAGGCGTCCCTCCTGCTGCTAGCACATCTGATTCAGACTCTGATTCAGACATGGAGCTGGAGATCGTGGACAGAATGCATCAGGAAGCTGTGGAATCCACTGCAACCGAGAAATCGAATGGTACTACAGGAAGCGATGCTCAATCGAAGGCTTTGTCTATTCTTACTCGTATAAGCAGCGCACACGCGAGCGTTGTTGAGAAGAAGCAAATCTCTTGGTCAGAAGTTGCGCTCAGTGTGCAATCATCTCCAGGCAAGAGCTTGTCGGCCCGTGCTTCGCTTAGACGAACGCTGCTATCCAAACAGAGAAAGATGGGAAATTTGTGGCTTGCTCGAGAGCTGGGGTACAACTCGGAACAAGATCACCTGCGTGATTGCCGTCAAGCGGAGGAGATGAAACGTAATCAGGTCATCAAGCTTGAGGAAGCGCGTCTCAAGGCGAATGGGCGCAAACAACTTCGGGAGCGAATGCTCATTGCTAGTGAGGAGGCTGTTGGAACCTTCGACGACGAAGGGGAGGAGGGAGGAAGCCGAGTGAAGCCTCATCGCAGGATAATGACGATGAAGACGAAGAGCTTGCGCTTGCAAAGGCAATTGAGGAAGAGGATGACGTTGACGACGACGATGCTAATCAAGCATCCGAGGAGACAGATCTCCCGAGTGACCACGACCAAGAGTCAGATGTTGACGCCAACGGTGACGATGATGACGAAGAACTTTCTTTGGCTGTTGAAAATGAGGCTGCCGACGGTACAAAATTTGACCAACATGTTGTCATGGAACAACGACTGGAACAAGAATCATCGGATGTGGCTCCAGAGATGAAGGAGATGGGCACAGGGCATTCAGAATCGTCAGCGGAGGCACTCCTCGTTGGTGCTCCGCCGAGGCGAGAATCTGAGAACATGAATAATGTCGACAAGGATGCCTCCATGGTCAACGTCGACACAGGTGAGGAAGAGCAGTCCCAAGCTGAAACGGTTGTGTCGCAGGTCCCACAGGAGTCGCCACGCGCCCCAAGGGGTGTAACGCGAGGTACGAAGGATTCGTCCCCAGAGCCAGAGGAGCCTGCCGAAAAGTAAAAAAGGCGAAGAATTCTGGGTGGCAGGAAATGCTCCGAAGGAAGCCGAACAATTGAAAAACTCAAAGCGAAAGGGCAGTGGTCTTGTTGAGGCTGAGGCCGACGAGGAAGAGGAGGAAGACGTAGTCGCAGGTTTGGAAGATTTTGGTTTCTCCATGGGAAAGAAGAAGAAAGAAGACGACGAGGAGGAAGAAGTTGATGATGAGTTGGACGACGAGGACTTGAAACATGTTGTGGATGAGTTGTCTGACGATGAAGGAGACGAAGAAGCGGGAGAACGAGCCCGCAAGGAATTGATGAAGCGTGAAGAAAAAGAGAAACACAAGGAAATGATGAGGCGCATGCGAGAAGGTTACGACGGTCGGCGAGGGGGCATTGCTGGGGGAGGATCAGGTGCCAGAGGATTGCATCGCTTCGATCAACTTGTGGCCGCAGACAATCGAGAAGATGCGAAGAGGTTGGGCCTTCTGAACGATGATGAACTGGATAGCGAGGACGAAGATGGCGAACAGAGTGGTTCAGTTAAGGACAATGATGATGCTGACGACGAAGTCGCACTTCGACAAGATGTTAAAGGATAGATTTCTTCACAGGAGCTCTGGTGATATTGAGGAGCACTCCGACGACGACGAGGATGATAACGACGTGGACCCAGAACAGGAACGCCTGGGGAACGATGAGGACGCTGAAGAACGGGAACAAGAACGTTTGCCAAGCGCTTCGCAAAGCGCGCTCGTATGCAGCGTCTGCTGGAAGCTCACGGGGAAGATGAAGAGTTTTCGCAGCTTCGATTAATTGACGAAGACCAACGGATGAAAGAAGAATTGATGTCAATGAAGGACGTCGCAGGGTTGAGCAGGCGACAGTATTCTGCATCTTCCAATTCGCAGTCTGCTTTCTCAAATTCTGGAGGAGACAGCCATCATGGAAGTTCTTCCAACTCGCAAAGCCTCTTTGCGATACAAACATCTGGGAGCTTAGTTCTCGCATTAAAGGCTTGTCACCAAAGAAAGAACAAGACCAGTTTCTTAGGTGGCAGCGCTGCCAATAAAGACAAGGTCTCGGCCATCCACAAGAGTGTGGCTCTCAGTCACGTGGTTTTCCAGTGAAAACAGCCAATCGAGGAGTTCTGTTGCTCCAGTGGCGGCCACCGGCAAGCGAAAGCGAGCCCTTCAGACCAGTTCCAGTCTTTGGGATAAGGTGGCTTCCAACAGCTTTCGCCAGAAGAAAAGACACTAAAGGTCCTCACAAGGCGTCGCCGTGAGGGGACTTACATTCAAAGCACCCCACCTTGTCGCCTTTTTCACTTAGGGTGTTAACATTATCGAAGCTCCAACGGGTATCCGCCGTCGCCCAGTCGAAGGCTGCATCCCAACTCCACCAGTCGCCCATCGCAGAGCTACCAAATGACAAATGAGCATCCTTAGTTCTCCGACGTAGAGGCTCGATACTGGTAGTATTCACAACAGTCTAGTCTAACGTCCAACATACTACCGTAGTTGCCATTAGTACTGTAGTATTGCGCACTCCACGTACTGTACAGCATGCTCAGGTCGGGTCTCTGTTTACCATTTACCACACACCACACCTGAAGACAGGCCAGGCCGTAAGCAGACCGGGTTCCAGCCAAGCACAGTATTGTACTGAGTAGAAAGGGCACCTCTACATTATGTCATAATACTCCGCCACTCCGCCATCATCCAATCTTCCTTCGGCGTTTGCATCATTTTCACCATCCATCGTCTGTTGTGATCCCATTCAAAGTGACAACCGCAGCGAAAGCGCCTTGTCGAAACCGCAAGAGTCAAGTCAAGCAAGTGCTACGTGAGAATGGCTACCCGAATGGTGCAAACGAGATTCGTATCATCCGCTGGACGATTTATGAGCTTGGGCAACCATCACACACCTCGAGTTGCTGCATCCATGTCAGGTTGACTCATAACGTGACAACTCGGGAGCACAGTTCCTCCTCCTTCCTCCCTGAGGGAAGGGGACAGAGCCGAAGCAAGATGCCTGAGAGCTTGGGATTATGACTGAGAGAATTCCGCAAATGCCACTCCTCCGCCACCGTCGACGATCCAGAGGCAATAGTTCGGTCGAAGCTTTGATGAATGCCTCCAACACAATTCGAGTCAAGTCGGTTCATGCAGCACAAACACTGGATGTCGTAAAAGTATTGGCCAAGGTATTTGGAGTGACTTCGTCAATGCCACCCGTGCGGCATATGTTTGGAAAGACAAGTGTGATTGTGCAATTGAGTCCTCCTCCTTCGGATGAGGAGGCTCAACCCCGATTCGTAGCAGTTTATCGATTTGGGTCGGTTGTCTTCTTCAACATGTCGCCCCGAGATACAGGGAAGCTGTTGGAAGAGATTAAGATGCACGGGTAAGTACTCGCCGCTTTATTTCATCTTAGCTCATGATGGCCGTGTTCAAGTTCACTCATTATTGTCCACATACTTGTAGTTCTGGAGCAATCTCGTCTGGGTTCGAACGCAAAGAGCACTTTGAAGTGTTGGTGCAACCCAGTCTGCAAGATTTACCACATGTTGTGAATGGTGACTTTTGTGTGGTACAAGACCTGGATATGAATGCCACTGCTGTAATATCTAGTATCATGGCTCAGACTGTCGCTCTGGATTCCTATTCGGACATTGTCGATCAGTTGCTGGCTAATTTCGCCAGCATCAATTCGACCGTCACTCGGACAGGGAGCTTTACGGAGATGGAGCGATCCAGTCTGTTCCAGGTAGTATCGCAGAACAACAGTGTCTTTATTGACATGATTAGCAAACTTGGGATAAAGGACCGAAGTGACACGGCTTGGAACATGAGTCAATTCGAAAAAGTTCACGAGGTAAGTTCTTGCTAGCGGCCTACATCTCAACATGAGACATACCACTTACAAAATTGGTAGGGCATGAGAAGCGAATTTGAGATCGAAAGTCGCTTTGAACACATCGAATTCAAGCTAAATCTGATTCAGCAAAACGCCAAATTCTTCTTGGAAATGCTCAACGACAAGAAGAGTAACTCGCTGAGTGGACGATCATTGTGTTGATTCTATTCGAGTGCATCTTGATGATTATGGAAATGAGCGGGCTGGGACCAACACTCTTCTGAAATCCTGCAACTTGTACCATAATAGACAAGTACTTGCAGCATTGAGTAAAGCATTTATTTTCTTGTTCTTTTCCTAGGTTGCGCATTCTTTCCGGGGTCACTATTGTTGGTGCCAGTTGCGGCAGATGGGTTCGAGTGGTCATACACGTCTTTTGTGTCTGCTACTTTCCACATGTAGAAGGACAAGAGAGAGCGGTATGGTGCATACGGCTTGGCGGCATCGTTCATCCTGTCAACGTCGTTTTTCTGACACAGCGTGCCATGTTTGCCTGTTCCACGCAGACCAAAGTGCTTGGCAATACCCTTCGCACTCCCAAGTCTCCTAAAGGCATAATATCGGGTCGTTCCAAGTAGAACAAGAGAAACATGTCACAGGACCAAGGTCCAATGCCTCGAACCTTCAGCAGCTTCGCGGACTTCGTGTTCCGCTGCAGTTTCCAAAAAGGCGTCAGAAAGGATACCAGCCTCAAACTTTTCGGCAAGGTCCAGAATCGACCTCGCTTTGGCCCCGACAATCCAGCAGGCTTTGCAGCTTTTCGGCCAAACCTTGTTGGGCAAGTTCTAGTACTTTCTTGGGCGTGAGGACTGATGAGATGCTTCCAAGAGTCTTTGCCAAACCGCGTGAGCTGCAGCTCCTGCCAACTGCTGGCCGGCCACGATGCGACACAGCGATTCAAAACATGACTTTGGATTCGTCATGCTCTGTACAGCATCCTGGTGCCGGCATTCGATGGATTCGTAGACTCTCGGCGGTCCACTGCTTAGTACAATTGGCCGTAAACTTTGATCGTTTACAGAAATGACATGGGATAATCCCTCATGTAAACACCAACTTCCTTTTGTGGTCGTGACCTTAATGCCTGCATCCTTGAGGAGGTTGGTGACAAGTTCTGATTCCATAGGTGTCGCCACGAGAGAGCGCTTTCGACTTGCGGTGTTCGACATTGCAACAATTCGTGTCTGTTTCCTCGTCAGCAAAGATATAACTCCTGGCTTTCTTATGTACATCCATAAAGCTCTGATGCTTTAGGATCCTGTCAACTATTGTACAACTTTGACGCTAGAGTTGACGCTGATGAACAGGAAAAAGTTGCTCGGCAGCACACCGTTGTCGCATCGTACGGTATTACCGTCGATTTTACCAACAGTGGCACTGTATGATCTGGCGCGGACATGCGTATCATATATCCAAATCCAATGTCTAAAATCTCCGATGGCTGAGTGAAGTGAAGTCCGATATCCAAAATGTTCAAGGATTGAACTTTAGTAGCCTGCATCCCATTTTCGTGTGAATACCTCTATTGTAGTGGTACCACTTCTATTCAACGTCACAGCAATCCTTACAATACACAGCACACCGATTATTTCACATTCTAAATGTTGCCAAAGCTGCTATTGCCGCTCCTCCTTCTAGTCGACCTCACGAGCGCTGCGAGACTGGAATGCTACCTTGGTTTGGATGTCGGAACCCAGGGCACGAAATGTGTCGCTTACTCCCCAAGTGAGCAAAGGGTGGTAGCGCGATCCTCTTGCTCATATGGCTTGGCGCCTAATCCTGATGGAGTTCCTGGTCGAGCAGAACAAGATCCAAAAGTCTGGTTGGACGCTGTTGATGTGTGTTTGAAGAAGATTTCCATTCAAATTCGTGCTAAATATTCTGTTGGCGGTGTCGGTGTGTCAGGGCAGCAGCATGGACTCGTGGCTTTGAATGAGGAATGCAATCCTGTGAGACTTGCAAAGCTGTGGTGTGATGTGGAGGCAAGTGACCAGGCGAAACGACTGCGTGAGATGTCGAAGCACATCAAACCGCAAAGTTTTCTGACTGCGGGTTTCACATCGCCGAAGATTCTGTGGATGAAGGAGAATGAACCGGAGCTCTTTGAACTGACGAGATGGATTGTTATGCCACACGATTTTGTTACCATGAAATTAGCTGGCCTAGAAATTCCTGTTACAGACGCTGGAGATGCAAGTGGTAATGGGATTTTTGACCCCTGCAGACGACAGCATGACGCAAATCTAGCCGGCATTATTGACAAAGACCTCCTTCAGAAGTTGCCCACCGTGCTTCCTTCCAACGCCATTGTTGGTTACTTATCCCAGCGATATCTCAAGATTCTAGGACGCCCCTTATCGACATTGATTCCGGTTTCGGTTGGCTCGGGCGACAACATGTGTTCTGCACTAGGAGTCGGTTGTGTGAAACCAGGTCAAGTCGTCATGAGCCTTGGAACATCTGGAACTACCTTTGGCGTTTCGAACCAAGCAGCTCCATCGAATACACCGGTTGCGCCGTTTTGTGACGCTGCAGATCGCCACTTGCCGCTGGCCTGTATAATGAGTTGCACTGGTGTTCTTCAACACTTCTTGAAACATTGGTGCAATGGACTAACGCACGAGGCTGCGTCGGCGAGAGCGGCATCCATTCCAATTGGATCTCTTGGTATCACCCTCTTCCATACCTTGGGGGTGAAAGGACCTGAATTGGCCTTGCGCTTCTGGTGCTGTTCTAGGATTGACGGCTGAAAATTTCAAGGATCCCGCTGTGTTGTATCGAGCCTGTTTGGAGGGAATATCCTTCGTGTTGGCAGATGCGTTGCAACATTTCGGTGCAGTTGAGCGAATGTACATGGTTGGCGGCGGGGCACAAAATAAAGTATGGTGTCAAATGATTGCCGACATTGTTGGATGTGAGCTGGTCTTCCTGATCGAACCTGAAAGCGCAGCGCTTGAGCTGCCTCAAGCTGGTGCGGCAGCGTCTGGAATGAAAGTCGATGAGTATGTTTTGCAGCAGACGATCGCTGTAAGTCCGCATTCGATATATCCTATTTCTGAGCACTCGGATCCCATCGACGTGCATTCGCGCTCTTTAAGAAACGGAGCACGGCTCTCTTCAAGAACCTTCGTCGATGTACAAATTGTACCAGTACGGCCTTGACGAATGCTTTCGCGTTTGGGGATACGCTTGCAACTTGCTGCGCAAGACCGAATCGGCAAGCTATGCCTTTGTGAACCACCTTCTTGCTATCATTAAGCGTAGACGGGAGAAATCAGAGGAAATGTCTGATGCCGAAGCTGATAGTATGCTTTCAGCACTTATGGATGTCGAGGAGTTCTCGCCAGACCAGATTAAAGCTGACTGACGTTGCTACATTGTTCTCATGTATTTTTATATGCTATAAGGTGAAGTCTATCGAACATTTTCATGGTGGATGAGTTGCCTTCAAATTTGTAATCTGGCCTGCGGCGCACAGGATGGATGACCTAGAGTCGCAGTCCTGCTAACAAAGATACAAGCTGCGGCACTGCCTCATCACGACGCAGGCGAGTTGCCTCCTCCAGAACCTCCTGTGCCTTCAAAAAATTGTCACGGGCCAAATCCATGTCCATCAGCTCATGATGTAGGCTTCCTATCATGATCAAAGTCTTGGCCACAGTCTCAACACGTTGTATGTGCGTAGAAGTGCTCCGATTTATGCTCGTCAGATTGAAATATCGTACGAAGAGATTTTTGCGCGAGTTCCAGAGCCTTTTGGGTTAGACCCTGAGCGAATCTGAGTTCGCTCATCTTTAGAAGAGTAAGGGCGACAGCGGAAGCATCTTCAGCGGCGGTTTGGATGTGGAGAATTTCTTCCCGAATAGCAAATGCGTCCACGATACGTCCTCTATCTTCTTGAAGACACGCGAGTTTGGATAATGTCCGAACAAGCTTGGCTGAATCCTCTTGAAAAAACCCCTTGCGTTTGATTCGCATGGCTTCTTGCAGGGACGCGGAAGCGTCTGCAACTTGGTTGTTTTCCATTTGGAGTGTGCCTATGTTGTACCAGAGACATGCAACGTCTTGGTGTTCGGCTCCGAACATACGTCGGCGTAGCTTGAGAGACATCTTGAATGCTGAAATAGCTTCACCACGGCATCCCCTGCGGTCGTGGATCAGACCGAGGTTGTACCAGATGGTGGAAAAGAGATGCAACGTAGATTGCGGAACAGTTTCGTTCGAATCGCGTGGATTCGTTAGAAAGCACGTGTGCGTCGAGCGCTTGGTTGCGAAAATAATCGGTAGGTACTCGCTGGAGGGCCTTTTCGTAATAGCTGATTGCGTCAGAGAGTTTTCCAAGTTCCTGCAGAGTGCGACCAATGTTGTTCAGCGTCACGCTCACTCTTATGCCATCGATATTCTCCGACAGCACGCCCTCGAGCTCAAGCTCCCGCGTATAGAAGAGCATGGACTCTTCGAATCGTCGAAGATTAAAAAGCATAGTGCCCAGATAGTTGAGCAACGACGAGACCTTCACGTTCACGTCTCCGATCAAACGTCTAGTTTCCAATAGCTCTTGTGACGTCCGTACCAGCTCTTTCGACGTGCGGTCCTTCTTGCCATCGTAGTCCATCAACAAAATATGCGCCATCGCAGGAATCGGATCCAAGATGGAATCGTCGTGCTTTGCATACTTGAGATATTCCAGCAAATGCACCTTAGCATTCGCTTTGTCATCGCGTCTGAATCGAAGGAAGCCAAGGTTGAGGTGTGCACAAGCGACATCGGGTGCTCAGGAAGTAGCCAAAGCGATCGCAACCGAAGCACTTCCTGCAAGTTCGTATCCAAATCTGCGTTGAACACGTCGCCAGTCATCCATAACGTGCCAAGTTTGATGTCAGCGTCGCTGTAGTCAGCATCCACTCCACTTCATCATCGAAGAAGTCTACTTGTTTAGACGATGCCAGTGCTGAAGTGAAGTGGGAGAGAGCATCGCATTCGTCACAGTCGAGATAACTAATCTGACCCATATTGTTGTGAACAAGGGTCCTTATGTGAGCAAGACAACTCAGAACTGACTCGGAGTCGCTCAATAGGGTCCACTGCCGCTTACTGAGGGCACCCAACGCTAATCCATACGCTTCTGTAGCGCTTTCGTGATCACCTCCTGAGTGATCACCAATTCCTTTGTTAAACCATAGAACAGCTTCCATTATCAACGAGTCGGGAGGGTCGACAACTGCTGTCTATGTGAAGGGGTGAAAGAATCGGTCGAGGGCCATCGCATTCGCCTTCGAAGAACACGTCAGGAGCGTGATGCGGGCTGACGGACCTGGGGTGAAATCCACAATAGGTCTTCGTCCGTATCGATGGCTCAATCTTCTTTTCATTGCCTAACGGTTCTTCCCTCCGATGGCTTCGATCAAGGTGCATCATCATAAGAGCGGAGTCGGGGATTCGTATTTGCATTGAGTCGCCCGTCTTGCCGGTAGAAGTGGATTCATTGCTATCGCCATCAGGCTGTACAACTGACAAAGAGCGCTTCATCGTGGCGTTATGTTCACCTCAATGCTCTCGCTCCTCATCCAATGAACGATGTGTGGATCTTGCATTTTCTTTCCGTCGGACTGACTGGGTGAGGTTCGCATGAACGCACTTACAGTGTGACGGAATGACATTTTCACTTTTATAAATGTGCCCGGAATTGCACATCCACGGATCACATGGCGTACTGCCCTTCCGCGTTGTTGTGACTCATTAGCAGCGAACACAAACCATATTTTCTGGGGCTAGGCATCTGTTTACAATCCTTTTCAGACAGAAGGACATAAATTCAAAAACAAATCATTAGGCCAATCCTACGAATGCCGATCTGACTCATTGAATTCACCCAGCAAGCTGTTGATTTGCATTCTGCAACCATGTATTATTGCGGTCTGCTGGCCTTTCCTCGTATTCAATTGGTCCTTTCCCACCACGACGGCACAGCACACGCAAGTGTCCAACCACGTACGCCCGAAACAAGTCCCGCGCGCACGTCATCCATCCCGAACCGAAGGTTTACAGTGTACTACTACGACAAGCATGCATACAAGTACGCCAGGTACAAGTACTCGGAGCACTTCTAATACGTACAGTAGTACGATTTCTGGAGCTCCGCGTACTATGTACTACTGCTCCTTACTACAGTACTCATGTTTGTTGTATGCATACAGTACTTCTTCGTTTAGCGTCCACATCCACAATCCACTGTACTTGTACTGAGTACTACTACGAGAGTAACTAGGAAATATAATAACGCAGGATGTTACCGTAGGGTTCGGTAGAGAATGTACGCACGCGACAATCTACTGCAAGACATGAGACAAGTCATCACTATTTCGTTGTATTGCGCATGTCGCTTCCCAACATGGCAACTACATCATTACATATAAGACCACAACTCAATCAATTCTCGTTCAATTTAAGAATTTCAAAATGATCCAAGTTCAACAAAAAGTGTCGCAACTTTCTGTATACTCAGATTGTTCGCTCGTCTTTTGCTTCAAAATTAAATGTACATCTTGCACCATCACAATGCGGCATCGGGACTCTGCTTGGTCGCCATATATTGGCCCACAACTCAATCAATTATTGTCTGATTCTAGAATTTCGAATTGTGTTGCAACCGATTGAAAATCCTTCCAATGTCTGTCGATTCAGATTGTTTGCAAGTTGTTTGCCTAAAAATTCCATTTTCTTGTCACATCATCACAACGCGGCATCCGGACTCCATCTCTTGCTGCATATTGGACCAGAACTTAATCAATTCTTGTCTGATTTGAGAATTTCGAGTTGTGTCACGGCCGGTCAAACACCTCTTCACTTTCTGTCGACTCAGATTGTTTGCTCGTTGGCTGCGTAAAAATTCCATCTTCCCCTCGCACCCTCACAATGCGGCATCCGGACTCTACCTCTTGCCAGATATTTGACCACAACTCAATCAATTCTCGTCTGATTTGAGAATTTCTAGTTGTATCTCGGCCGAACGAACATCCCTTCACTTTCTGTCGACTCAGATTGTTTGCTCGTTGGCTGCGTAAAACTTCATCTTCCTCAAAGCAAGGTTTTTGAATGCCCGTATCGAGATCCTTGGTGTCAGACGCACTCAAAATGCCCAGAAACTAAGGACACCATGGAACCTGGTGGTAGTGTCCTAGATGTGGCGGCAAGCAACACCAGGATCAAACAGAGCCACCAAGCTTCAAAACCGACAAGGAACTTGTGTCTCCATACATTCAGAATACGTGATCGTCGTTGTCGAATGTTGTTGTTGGTTTGTGCTCCCAACCCGGAGGTTTTCAAAATACCACTGAAGACATGTCCTGCGAGTAACGTTCTACTTAAGGCAGAAGTAACATTTCTGCACCATTTTTGAGTACCCACAGCGTTACCGAATCATCTAAATTACCATTGGATTGCAGTAGGAATTGCGTGTGAGAATACTGCTGTCCTTAAAGGTATTTTAGATTTGGCGTGGAGCGTCTCGTAAAACTTAGTATCGGTCAGGCAACATCTACTAGCGTAACGTTACTTTAGTAACGTTTATGATCTAATACTATTGTACTCCCAGTACTTGTGTTGACACTTGACATTGGTCCAGTGGGTGCACATTGCACATTGCACATATCACATATCACATATGCACTCACATATGCAAAGTACATCGTACCAGGTACATCGTACTCCGAGTACGGCGGGACGAGGACCCGGTACTGTACTGAATGCTCCAGTATCCAGTACACCCAAGTCCGACCTCAACCTATGACATATGTGCTAGATGCTACTCCGAGTATATGGTATATGTCATACCGTATGACGTATTTAAAACGACATGTCGCGTTCCTGGTGCACATACTGTGACACCATGTATGATATGTCGCATCCTTCTTTCGCTGGATTCTGGATTCCCTTGGGCAAGACGGAAGTCGCGCTACCTGGTACGAAATTAACTTCATTACAATAGCGACCAAGGAGTGAAATGACCCCATCGATGTCTAGACCATTTTGCAAATGACCTTTAATGTAGATATCAGTAACTGAAAGCATCAAGGCGTCAATTTTTCCAGCTTCTAACGGGTTTGCTAAATACTTTCCCTTGAACTATAACGTTGTCAAACCCCTTGTTCGTATGTAAATTCTGGATGCAGATTTAACGGTTTTTGATTTGTTGTTACTCTGAGCACACAACGACAGACACAACTAAACCGACAGCATCAATAGTTGTCCTTGAATGTAAGAGAATGACAGAAGGTGCTCCTGGCCCCTGCTGGGATCTCGTGGAGCCGCGGTGTGAAGGAGCGCCGTTCTATTCGGCGGTGCTCAGGGCCGATCTTCTCCCCGGTACATTTGTGCTTCTGAGCAATACTGGCGGCAGCACTACTACTTCAAGTACAATCAAGGCAAAGGAGGATGTCGTTGCACGAATCGTTGCTGTAATGAGCACCCATCCATCAACCGTCAGTGTCAATATCTTCAGGTTCTTAAAAGAGGCCCAGGTGACAGAGGGCTTCCTGCCTCCTAACGTGATGAATGAAAATCATTTAAGGCACTTGACTGAGATTGTGCAGACAACCGAGCTTAGTGTGGTCCCGATGAATGACATTGTGAACTTGTCGTTTGTGTTCACAATGGCATCATTGCGAGGATCCATCATATCTTTTTCTGCTTGCCAAGGAATGATCCTGGCATTTCTCTTGCGATTTAGATTACTAGATCTAGCTATCTGATTCCGCCCAACCAGTGCTAATGGAGGTGCCGACTGGGTATTGTCTTCCATTCCCATCGCATTACAAAAATTCACGCTACCATGATTGTTTTGCTCATCGGATTTGGAATAATTTGATATCGATCAAAATGGAGATAATGAGGCTATTGGGGCGTTATTCGCAACAACAAGGTCTCTTCGGGAGGGAACGAGGTCGACTTTCAAATGTGACATCTGAGACATGGGGCTTTCTGAATCGGTAATTTGGTAGCTTGTTTGGCAATTCTGGTTGTGGTTCATCATCCAGAGTTCGCATCTACAGAGTGACAGAGAGCGGACTGGTGGTAAAAGCTGCTCGTATTAGAAAGAGCTGCAGTGTAATGCGATTTGAAACGAAGAATCATCTTCGCGACCTGTCCAAAATCTTCGGAGAGTCTGTTACCGCAGGACAGAGATGTCGTCTTCCAAAAGTGTCTGTGCCTAAAACACTGTGGAAGAATGACATAATCAATGTGGTATGCGGATCCGATGATTGTGAGCCCACGTTCAACTCCATGACAGTACGCGATGGTATCGACTTAGAGTTCGATGGAACGTGCGAGCTTTTTATCACGATTCGGTACAGACGATATGCATACTCTGCTAGTCTTGATGGTTGTGATCCGTTGCTTGCTTCTTTAATTTGTCGGCACAGTGTCTATGCCACGCCCCTATTCAACGAGGACGATGACATTGAAGACGAGAACCAAGATATGGATATTATGACCGGAAGTGAGTTTGTGGATGATGATGGTTGCCTTTATCGAGTGATCAAGATTGACTCAATGCATGTTCATGGCAAGTGTGTTTACCCACGTCAGAACAATGATCTATTTGGAAACGAGAAATTGTTCGACATTCTTTTAACGAAAGAGTTAATTCAACAGCGACTGAATGGATAGAACAATTTTTGATCTTATACACTATCTAATCGTAAACATCGACTTCAGATGCTGCTTGAGTACAATAGTTCTGGGGCATCGGGTTGTCTATGACGTGTTGGCGAATTCTGTCTTCATCGCTCAATCCTGCAAAGGAATATCAGCCTTCGCTGAAGCCATCGCGCAATTGGAATGAGTCTTGATTTCTTACTTGCTCCCCGCACACCACCACCATGGCTCGTGCGTCGAAAGAAGAATGTCTTGATTAAGGAATTCATAGCTTCCCAACCTTGTTGCAAGAACCGGTAAAGGTTCTTCCATTTATAGAGGTAGTCAGATATGTGTCCCGAACCCATCATGTGAAGGTAGTTTGTTACCCCTTCCTTCTGCCACAATAGAATCCATGCCTGGTAGAACTTATCGGCGTGGTGCTGGTACAAAGAGATCATCGGATTTGTAAAGTCATCTCGTTTCCTTAGAAGTACCATAGCAATCCTGTAGTTGTTAAGAGCAGTGGACCACAAGGTCTTCCGACCTTCATCGACAACACAGAGATCGATAATGATATCAAGAGAATGTACGACACGACGAGTACGGACGTTGTCCATGGTAATTGGACCAAGCTCCTTTTTCTTTGCATCGTACGGACACATCCATTGGCAAGGGTCATCCTCTGTTCCAAGAATTGCTCGATTGATAAGCCTTTCAATGTCAGAAATGAATCGCAACACTCGCGAGCCTTCAGCATTCACATCAGTGTACAAACACCTCTTTTTTGCATTCGATAACCCTTCAATGAAGGCCAGCATTGTCAGGAGTTTTATACCATTGCGGTTCTCCATATGAAGTACACATGGTAGAGTTTGCATTAACAAGAAGTATGCACCTTCCCTTACCTCGCCATGGGATATTTCTTTGCAGAGTCTATTAATTGTCGATTCGCCTTTCAAAGCATGCCGTAACTTTTCTCGGCGTATCTCCAAAGTTCCATTGATATCGAGCCCTCCGGTAAGCTGAGAGTACAATTGCCGTTGTGTTGGATTTGTGGGGCAAAAGTGAATCGATAGAGGGTCGCAAGTTGAGCTCTGCAATGGAACGATGACTTCAACATCAGTTAAAGTCATCCGTGATTCGGCTTGTATCTCCACAAGTGCCCCTCCCAGCACAGATAGAAGCTCTTTCACCTCTTCTTGCATAGCGACAACTCGTTCAGGTGTCGCGGTTGGTTTGTGGAAACACATCCATTCCGGATCAGACGAGTGCGTGTTGCACCATCGGACACATGTTGTATCATTGGGGGTCGCCAACTTGTCGGACTCTGTTGCACAACAAGTGCAAGGGAGCATATGAACCTTTGCGGCGCCACCCTTGCATAAGCCCTTCCACTGTGCCAATAAATCACAGTTTGTCACGCAACAAAATGGCTTAAAATCCTCCATCTCCTTTGGCATTGTCGTCTCATCAGAAAGGTCATCCAGAAATTTAAACATCGTGGCAAACTCTGTAAAAGTCTCCTTTGTTTCCCGGCCCATCATTATTTTTAAAGGGATGCACAAGTTCCGAGACTGTGCACTCATCGTGACTGGATCATCAAGTAGGGGTCGCTTTGTTGAAGGACATCGGGCAGCAAGGTCGATGATCTTGACTCCACTCCACTGGCAACAATCGACAGATTTTTGGAGAGTGATGCTCCATCGATAGAAGAAGCAACAGACAAACTCCTTGCCTTCCCGATTTCATCCAGATAAAATGCCTTTGTTCTACATAGCATTGATTTTGCAAAGTCAAATTCAATAGACTCACCCTTTGCTGTTGGTTTCAAAGTGAAAGGACAACATTTGTTAGCATACCATTCGACAATGCCGGCCATTCTCTTGATCTCAGACTTCGACGGAATGATGGTGCCTCGGCACCCTTTTATACCACAGGTCTCAACTCGACGCAAAACATCAATTCCTTCATACGACAGAGTTCCTCCCGCCAAATCCATTTCTCGTAAGATGTTGTAGGGGGTGAAGATTTTTCTCGAAAGTGCTTGCAGGCCAGCTTCAACAAATGTGGTTGGAATGATCCATGATTCCACACTGCTTTTGCGACGAGAGCTCCAGTGCGACTGGAATTCATGCGTCGGTTGCATCTTTGAGTTGCAACACTGATGGCTCCCAAAACGGCAGCCTGATAGGCATTCGGGTTCTTGTGACCGGTTGACTTTGCCTCTTCAGCACTTGCATCCTGTCGCATTTTCTTGATCTCTCGTGTGAGTTTAAGATTCCACTTCCGAAGCATTCGTACCTTCCACTGAAGTTCAAGAATCAGCTCCTGGTCTCGTTCTTCACGAGATAAAACAGTCGAATGTTCTTGTGCAGGTTGATTGTTGACTGAAGCACTGCTACTGTTACTTCCACTAGCAACACTGCTGTCGCCAGCATTACCACAATCAATGTCTAAATTTGTAGCATCGGCATGGCCACCCTGCGTTGTCGTATGCTCAGGTTGTACGACGTCTTCCTCAAGTTCCTCGTCATGATGGTTGTCTGCTTCAAGTACTTGTTCTTCATTATGCTCGTCCATTATACTTGCAGTACTACTAGTAGCACTGCCATCTTCGCTCTCATATGAATCCTTGTTTTTCATAGAAAAATTCACTGCTGCTCTCGCTACCACACTCTTCCTGCAATAGTCATTGCAAAGGGTTGTCGGATGTGAAAATGAATCATGGTTTGCTGTGCAAGCTAGTCTTGCTGATGATCGAGAGGACTTTGTAACCTGATCCGGTGGGAGCGAGTCCCACAAATCGCAAGGATGACAGAAGAAAAAGCCATTTCCTTGAAACAAAAAATGGCGGGTATTTAGTCAGAGCACGTTGGCTTTCTCCTCCCTCGAAGTAGTCGCTCTGTTTTACTTGGAGGAGTCCTGCCTATTCGATTTAGAGTACTGGGTGGAGTGGACAATTCTTTGTCTTGTCGAATTTGAGCTCGTGTTTTTCTTGGTGTCGTTTGCGATGTGCTCGTGTTGCTGTCGTCACCACCACATCCTTGTACCAACGTATGCTCGGTTAACTTCGCTCTTCCTCCGTTGCCGTGTTGTTTCCTTCCTTGCTGCACGCCCATATGACGCTTCTGAGTAGAAAACATCATGTCCTGATCTTGTTTGGACCATACCACTACTAGCCAGAACCGAAGACGTGACAAGAGCAGTAGCAGAGGGATAGGGAGTATACAACAATGGTGGAGTCTGGTGTTTCTTTGCTTCGCTCTTGATCTTGTTGTGATTCTGAGATTGCAAATTGTACTCGGAGTTTACCACACTTCCACTATTGATTGCACGCGTAGTAAGAATGCATATTACATCTACATATTTACGCGTATCTTCGTATTGTCTGGGAAATGCAACCCAAGTGGTATTGTTGTGTGGGTTTTCTCGGAGGCGAGAAAATTAATACTGTAGTACTGTATAGTATCTGGAACGTAGATTTGTGTAGCTTGTATTAGACTTGGGATAATACTTGTATGCAACCATGACGCATGTAGGGTCATAATTTCGTATCCAAATTTGCTTCGGATGCAACCTGGCATCTCACGTAGAATCGTAGAATGTGTACCAGAAAAGAACAACATGATTGTTGATATCGAATGCATGATTTCTTGTTATTTTTTGACACCATTCAAGACACGGATCACCATGAGAGGTCAGAAGGTTTACAAGCGAATCTTGGACAGTTTGATGTCGAGCGTCCATCGGTTGGGTCAGGGAGCAATATGACTATGGGCGAGTGTATACTGACAACGAGAAGAGGCAGGTGACCCCAGAAGAACTGATGCGATGGTTGAACATAAGAACGTTTGGAGTTCCTGACCCGGGCCACAGTTGGCGATTTGACCCTTGGTACGTGCTAACACTGTTGCCTTTTGGAAAAAGCTATTTCATTCTATATGCCAGATCGTTTGCATGGTTGGAGAACAGGTTCAAATGATGGAAATCCTACGAAGTGTGCCGAAGTGAACGATTTTGTTAAGTATCTTAGGAAGCTGGAAGCGAGGAAACAATGAGCAGAATCAAGACGCGGCGTCCAATGGAAGAAAGGGAGTTTCGACGTTTGCATGAAGTTTTCAAGACATTTGGTGGTTCTCATAGTTCAGGGATTTGGAAGCTTGGAATGCCCGCTTATCAACTTTCAGTTTCACATGATTGCCAGAATTGATGATACTACACAGGTCGTGATGGACCACATTCGTGTTCACGACAATTTTGAGAATGCATTGAAAACAAGGTTAAACTGGAGTAAGAATGTACAGGATGAAAGGGATGCACCGTGGCAGATTGTGCTTGGGAGTATGAACCCAATTTTCTGCGTATTCATCAGTTTGGGTTTGTGGCTTGAATTCAACTTGAGATCGAATGCGACGGCGATGGCCTCGCCTTACGTTTTTGCATTCTCTGATGATGTCACAGTACCTGGTGGCGGGCTCAAAGCCAAGGAAACTGCACAGAATATATTCGGTCAGAAAGTATTGCGAATGGAGGAGTTCCGGTCCGGAGGTCTTCTTGGAAGTCACTCTATTCGCAAGTTCGCTTCCACTCATGTTCGTCGATGCGGAATCTCCAAGGACTACAAGGACACGAGAGGCCGTTGGAAAGGGAGGGGACGGGTTTCCGATCGATACGACGATGTTGAACTGCCCTATCCAGATTGCAAGGTGGCGGAGAAACTGTGTATGGGCGGAGCTTGCTACTACTTGATCAATAATTCAATTTGCAACTCGAATGTCATGACAACATTTATTCTAACAAAAGTCGTTCCTAACATTCGGCGACGACTTCCGGATTTGACAGCAATTGTGCTGGGTAAGGCTGTGCTTTGGCTTGTGTTTTCGAGTGTTGCTTCTGATTTCATTTCAACAGGAGACCGAGATCGAGTGAAGAGGGAATTGTCGGAAACGGGAATTGTTATTGCCGAAGGTCAGAATCCGATTTCGAAGGTGCCAGTTTTAGTGAGCGGCAATCAAGGTACAGTCTTCATTGATGAGATTCCAACAACAAGTATCGAAGGTGATGCTGTGGGAGCGGAGAATGAAAATGGAGAACCTGCAGGCAAGACAATCAATTTTCTACAAGGGCCGAGCATGCGAAGACTGAACCAGAGACTTCTACAGAACAATCAAGCGAGTGGCGACCAACTTCAAAACTGGATGCTTCAGTTGCAAAGCGGTTTTTTGAGTCTTCGACGCGAGAACGTTGAAATTCGAAACGATATTGCTGGAATACTGCAAGCGATGGAACGAGGATTCCACATAATCAAGAATGGAAATGTCAGGAGGGCTGCACTGCAGCCAGCGCGCCGTGTGCCAAGACCACCGGGGGGAGCAGCAGCAACTGCAGCAGCAACGGCAGCTACTGCAGCTGCAATTGCTGCTGCAGCTGCTGGTGCTGACGATCAGGGTGCCGAGGCTCTCGAACGTGCTTTGCTCCGGCCTGCCCTCGCGATGACGAATCCCGCAACCCTCATGCCGAATCCACGAAGTCTTTACGACTTGTGGAATGAGTATCTACACGGGGTCGGGGGGAGAAAGCCTGCAAGGCTTTTCTCCAAAACTGAGCGAGGGCAGGTGAAGTATAAGTACTCGAGGCGGAAGGTGATCTGGGATGTGATTCGCAACCTTGTGAGCTTGGGACACAGTTCGCAACGGGCCATAGACATGATCTACAATGTCTATGGCCCTCAAACAAGTGTGACGGAGATTATAAATAGACTCCGGAAAGACAAAAACAATGGGACTCTCAATCCCAATCTTCAAATTTAGGTGATTAGATAATTCAAATGATACATGCGATGGGTTTCGCAACTTAGGAATTTCGAATGTGGCTGCAATGTCTCTACCGTAGTATAACTACAGTACGACAAGCAATGTTTTGGTAATTCTAGTGGAGTCTCCGTATTGTTTCGACATACTCCGAGTACCGCATATGTTGGAGCATGAAATCCTTATACGTACGTAATGACCGGCACGTAGAATGTACGAAATCTTGAGATAACCCGGATATATCAAAAATTAATAATGACTGCGAGGCTTCATGTCATAACCTACTTTTGCACCCATGCAAGATAAGCGTATGCCCTTGTAATGGGAGCTTCCCATAGTGCATAGGAAGTAAAGCTCAATTACACGGGCTAACGCACAACTCACCTGCGTGCAAAACTACTACTAGGACATGTTGAAATTATTACTTTTAACATATTATGGTTTACTTAGAGGTGTTCGCGACCGTTACGGTACGCGCGCTTTGGAGTCATTCAGCCTTTGGTCGCTATTGAAATCGTTGTCTCAAGTCGTATGACATACATACAAGCGACTGCGCCGATCGAAGCAGTATTTGTAGTCATTCTTGAAAGTTAGTTATAAGTCTCATAAAATCGAAGTATTCACAACAAATCATCTAACCATGAAATCATTGCTACTCCGCAACTGGGCCATTGTCGCCATACTCGTTCAATCTGTTTCTGCCACGGCAACACTTCGAGCCAGCAACGAAGACCTCCATAACAAAGAGGAAGCTCGTGCCGAAAACGAACATGACCTCAACTCTCGCAGGGTCCAAACCAATCGCATCGTCGGCGGAAACCAGGCTACCAAGGGAGAATACCCTTACTTCGTCCAGTGGGAGCGGGGTTGTGGAGCTAGTCTCATCCATTCCGACATCATCCTGTCCGCCGCCCACTGCAACGGAAGCAACGACCCTACTGGCGTGATCGTGAGTGCCTACCAAACGGGTCGTGCCATTGACGGCGCTCAAGCGCGCACGATCGTGCAGCTTGTCCAGCACCCAAATTACAACTCGCCTATCGCAAGGAATAACGACTTTTTGATTATGAGGCTCGATTCGCCTGTGACCGGAATCACCCCAGTCGCCCTAAATGGCGACTCACAGATTCCGGCGGCCGGTGATATACTCACGGTGATTGGCTTCGGGGATATCAGAATGGGCGGCCGGAGATATCCGGAATTCCTTCAAGAAGTCGACGTTCCCTTCGTGCCTCACACCAAGTGCAACCAGCAGTACAGCGGCAGAATTGACCAGGTCAGCATGCTGTGCGCAGGTTATGACCAAGGCGGTAAGGATTCGTGCTCTGGTGACTCCGGCGGACCAATTGTTAGAATTGTTAACGGCGTGCACACGCAAGTCGGAGTCGTATCCTGGGGTGACGGATGCGCAAATGCCGGTAAACCTGGCGTTTATTCCCGAACTAGCGGCGAGATCGCTTGGATCCAGTCCCAAGTGTGCGAAATGACGAAGACGAACCCAAAGCCTGCATATTGCGCTGGTGGTCCCACAGCAGCGCCTACCGTACGACGTCCTACTCGGGCTCCCACCCGCGCTCGAGCTCCCACCAGGGCTCCCACCCGCGCTCGAGCTCCCACCAGGGCTCCCACTAGGCCTCGGCAGGGTATGAGAGGTTGGGATTTCCTAAAGGGTAAAGTTAAAACATTTCCTTAAAGGGTAAAGGTAAAGGTAATGATTTTCCTTAAAGGTAATTTCCTAAAGGGTAAACCCCGTCTCCTACGAGCGGAAATGGCTGTGTGGATGATCCGACCGCTACCTTCTACATCAACTCTACATCAACGGAAGGCTCAGAAATTGCGAAAGGGTTTGCCGCAAGGCCATCAGTTCAATATTATTACTGTGGATGGTACACTGAGCCGGACTATTATTGCCAACCGACGTGCGACAGTTGTCTGTACTGGGGAGGAGGAAGGAGCTTGTAGAGACTCCGCGAACCAGGTCTGGGTCATTGCCAGTACACGTGCAATAGCTGCGAATTTAGGCGGACGAAGCTTGAGCAGAGATTGCGCACGGCCCTCGACTTGAGACGGTGCAAGCAAATCAGATTGTATTTAAAACGCGATCGCCAGTCGCGCGCTGTATTTAGAATTGTGTTCAATGGCACCCGCCGTCCTCTTTCGTTATATAGATTGGAGTAGGAACTCTTAACCGCAGACAAGGAGAGTCGAGGAATGATCATAGCCTTCCGCGTGGAGTTCCTTTGACTTGTGAACGTCGTCTTAACGAAGAATTTGAGAAAGCGAGGGGTCCATTTCGAGAGTGCCAATGAGGCAATCGTCAGTTCCTCAAATAGTCCTTTCTCCTTTCG
Source organism: Fragilaria crotonensis (assembly GCA_022925895.1). Taxonomy (NCBI): domain Eukaryota; phylum Bacillariophyta; class Fragilariophyceae; order Fragilariales; family Fragilariaceae; genus Fragilaria; species Fragilaria crotonensis. The sequence goes on along the minus strand of JAKSYS010000182.1, from coordinate 68,276 downwards.
TGCGTCCTCTCGAGAAGGATTTGGGACCTGAAACGGATGGTGACGGAGTTTGTTGTGTCTACCGAGGTGCTACAGGGAGACGTCCACCGGTCCTCCTTTCCCTTTGTGTACGTCCTTCCCACAGAGGATCTGAGAACTGATAGTGTAGGGATTTGTTAGCATCAAGGATGCAAGCAATCTGAGATCTGGATACAGGCATCTCATATTCCAGTGAAACATCGATCGGCACATTTTTTTGTTCTACTGTTACAGCAAGAGTGCATCGACGAACTACGAACTGACGTGAAAGGTACAGCAAGGCGATATGCATACGTGTAGTACATGCAAAAGCGGTAAGCGGTATGAATATCTGTGCGCATGTATACATGTACATACACACATTGATACAAGTACTGTACGAGTAGTACAGGTAGATTCGCATTTTCAAGCATCTCGCATTTCGCTGCTGTCAGCTGAAAGTTCGAGAATTTGGATGACGTTTACTCGCATTTCTGGAACTCGTTGACCGAGTGGCGAGTAGCGAGCATACGCGCGATACTGCACGTATGATCCCAGGTACCTGGTATGTCATACAAGTACAAGTACCATGAATTAGAACATATCATAGTACCGGTACAAGTACCTCTTCAACCCGGAAATCGGCGCAAAAATAGGTACTGTACTACTACGGACAGTAGTAGAATAACATACTTGTACCCATACGTACAGTGGAAGGTGGCTGCCACGGTACTCGAGTACCAGGTACCATGGACTGTTACAGCAGTGCATACCGTCATACTCCATACTCGAAGTTCCTACGGTGGTACGTGTAAATTAGTACTATTTACGTACTAAGTATGCATACTTGTATGGCTTGTTTCGCTTCGTAGCAAAATATAGTGCAACTCGTGTAGGATCAGTACAAAATCCGTGACGTCTTCGTTTTATGCCAGGGGATGGCAGCCTCGCACATCGAAACAAGACGATCGAAACCACACCAAAAAAAGTTGTTCGGACCATGATATTGTAACGACAACTTCACCAACTTACACTTCGTAACTGCCGAGCCTTTTGTTGCGACTGGATCAATAATATACTTCAAGGCAGAGTTTAACTTGCGAGGGTCGGCAGTTGAGACATAATGAAGACGCTCGCAACGTATTATCAGTGTTGGCTTGAAATCACCAAGCAACAACGATACCGAGACAAATGGCTGTCAGACGAACTCTATTTCCGTGCAATCAATGCCCAGTTTCCAACTCTCAAGGCCCTTGGATTCGATAGAGGCATGTTGAACAAAGCAATTTCATCATGCGAAGGCGCAACACTTGATGACTTCACAGAATTGAATGATACTGGCCGATTCCGGAGGTCAGCCAAAGGCCTTGATATCTTCGGCAATCCAAAACGAAAGATCTGGGGATACTACGTAACAGATCCCGGAGGATTGGTCGAACGTCCGCCAGATGGAAAGAAATGTTTCTTGTCTCTGTTGCAAGACGCAGGAATAAATGATCGCTATAGTGTGGCACGTGGTTCATCGGAAATTGTGGATCTGACGACGGAAATTCATATCAATCGAGAGCAAAGAGGAAAGCTGAAGCAGGTGCAGCTGTTGCGGCACAATCTCCTGGTAGTCAGAAGAAAGCAAAGGCTTCTCAACTTGCTTCTGGATCTGATTCGGCAATTATCTCGGTAGAGAGCTACTGGGACAGTCCGGAGGCAAAAAAGCTCTTCCTTGGGAGCTCAACCGACAACCGAAGCGTTGTTGATGTTCTTCAGCAACGTATAGAAAGGCTGCAGCAAGTCAATAGAAGTCCTGACGGGTGGAGAGACCTCATTGATAAGCATGATGTAGACAATCTCTGTTCTCCGTATGATATCTTCATAATACGACAGCGATGCTCCATTCTTTGCTTAGCATATATCATGGCCTTGGAGGAGATGAACTCTGCTCGGTGGGTAGAAGATTGCTGCTCCCAGGCTGTCTATGATAGCAATAGGATGGGCATTGAAGCCGCAACCAGCAAGCTTACAGTTGCAGGCTGGAATATCCTACTGCGAGCGAATCGCGAGCACTTTCCGTTACCAGACCCGAAGATACATAAACAAAGAAACCACTCCCTGATCTTCTAGAGTACTTCCGTGAAGAAATCACATTACCATGGATTGACTACTGTATTGGAAGCCTTGCTGACCTAACAGTGGAATCGGCACGTAACGAGCTGATCACTAAGATAATTCCTAACTATTGTTCGCAGGTGAATGACGATGACACGGAGGAGAATGCAACAAACGAGAACGGTGAATCTAGTACTACAATTAAAGACTGCTGCCCACTCCTTCAGACGTATCTAGATTCTCCTATCTCATTGACGACAACCTGGCGATGGCTTCGACGTCTCGGCTTTCATTACGACAGTCGCAAGAAATCCTTCTTTGTTGATGGGCATAGAGACCCAATGTCGTATTCCACCGGAACGAGTTCTGCACGAAATACCTATCGAAGCTTGAACCTCGAACCCATCGATGGATTCAAGTGAGAAGAGAAACTGTGGAAAAGTGGAAGTCAGAAAAGAATTTCAGACGACGTCGGAGGTCAAGGATATTCTTACCAAGAGCAGCCTTCGGGCAAAGAAATGATTGAATTCCACGTGGACGATTTTGATTTTCTTCATTCGGTTGCGGAGGAAATGGGCTTTGGTATGTTTGGAGGGAACCTCAGCGTTCGCAAGCCGCTAGGTCTGAAACCACTGATGATCTTCGGCCAAGATGAAAGCGTGTTCAACCAGTTTCTGCTCAAATCACGCCAATGGGTTGGGCCACTAGGTCAACGTCCACTTTTGCCAAAGACGGACGGAATGAGCCTCATGCTCTCCGCAATTCAATCGCGTGAAACCGGATTCGGAGTTCCGATCAGTCGGATTCAGATGGAAGAAATAAATGAGACTCGTCGTGGTCATAACTATGTTGACCTTGATGCAGCGATTGCAGTTCATGGCCAAGTGTCCAAGAAAGACCTGGAAGAATCGCCATTTGTTGTGAGTTTCGAATTGGGAGCAAACAACGAAGGGTATTGGACTTACAATCACATGAGCATGCAGTTTGAGGACTGCGTCGACTGCATCAAAGTTATATACCCCCAATTTGACTTCGTTTTCTGTTTGATCATTCGCAGGGACATTCAAAGAAATTGACGGGCGGTCTAGATGCTTACAGTATGAATAGAAGCTATGGAGGAGCACAACCAATAATGCGTGAGTCAAAAATAAAGGAACACGATGGGTACCTCGGGATGCATGCTGCACGAACCTTAAACGTTGGCGACACACAATCTTTTGTGTTTACCTCGGAGGATGATGGTCCATTCTGGATGTCACCACAAGAACGGGAACTTAACCGTGATGACCGCATACTCCCATCTCCGGCAGGCATTCCGCGAATGCGAAACAAAACCATCGCTGAACTCAAATCGGAGCTCGCTCCACTCAATATCTTGAGCAATCGCCGCCAATATCGCCTGACCGAATTACAACAGATTGCAAGGGATAACAATTTGGATCCAAAAGTGGAAAGGACAAGGGAGAAAAAAGGTTGGTTAGGCCAGCCGAAAGGTCTCATGCAAGTCCTTTGGGAGCGAGGATGGATAGATGAAGGCAATATTGACAAGTATACAATGGATATTGCGAAGGACAAGAATGATGGTGAAGATATGGAGGATGCCGAAAATTGGAGCTTAAAATATCTGATGGCATCGTGTCTTGACTTTGCTGAAGAGATGACAGCGTTGCAGCATGTGGGACATGCACTTGGAGTTTCGGTCCTCATCACTCCAAAGTTCCACGCCGAAATGGCCGGCGAGGGAATTGAATACAGTTGGGGGGGGTGTCGAAGAGTGTCTACCGCAAAATGCCACTGGATTCTAAAAAAAGGGAAAGACATCTTTCAAGGCGTTAGTGAAAGAATGTACAAGCAGAGATGTCCTCAAAACAGTGACAGTGCGAAAGCTTTCACGACGGGCACGATCATACATATGTGCATACTTTGTCCTTCATCAACAAAACCTGAACAGTTGCGAGGACAGTATTCCTACAGCACTCACCTTGCCTCGGATTGAACGCGTCAGGAAGGAATTCAAAACCCACCGAGCTGTAGTTGACTTTGATGCTGGCTTTGTGCAAAGCTTTGTCTCGCCTGCAATAGAGGACGTTGTTCTGATGGCAGCAAAGAATGAAACGCCAGCAGCAGGAGTATAACGTCTGAGACGCTATCGGTACTTTCGGAAATGCAAGACCGATAAAGACGAATCTGTTCAACGTGCAGCTCACCTTCAATTATTCTCGTTGCTTCTTCATCGTTTCGGCCTCGTAGTGCAAATAGATGCGAATGAAACAGATTGTCGAAGATATAGATTTATGGATCATACCGAATTCTTGTTCTATTTTGAGGAGACTGCCGGAGGATTGGAGGCAGTTTCTCAGTTCAACTAAAATTTTAGAATACTGAGTCTACGTGCTCCTACCATATATTGCCTCATGGTGAAACAAGCCATACCATGCTACCCTTAACGAAAAGCACGAAGGTACGAGATGTACTGTATGTGTGTGCGATTAATATACTCGGAGTACGCTGCATTACAGCATCCCCACCCGATACGCTACATTTTGCCACATGAGACAACGATGTGACACAGGTTAACGCTTTAAAAACCTCTTTCAGACAAATTGTGCAATTGGTCAATCTTCCAGTATATCCTTTCCCCACCGGTTGAGAAACAAATTGTACACGTGGCACACTTTTCGAATATATGGAGCCCCAAATTGGTGCTCCATAATTTAATCCGTGCCTTTCTACGCCTCAGTGTTTATCATCTGTTGTTGGTTGTTGGCCCCCAAAAGTCTTCATGTAAAAGTTTCCCATAAAACAAACGACGACGATCGATGTTCGGAGCCTTGCCGGGTTTAGATTGTCCTCGACGTCTTGGCGGAGCAACGTCCTCTTCGTCAACAATAGCATCATTGACATGCTCCTCCTCTGAATAGAGGAGCATAACCGCATCGTAGATCACGTAGTCATCGTCATCCACCACAACGTTCATCATCTTCAGGTAGATTGTCGATATTTGTAGATGCGACAAAAAGCCGCGCCATAATTCGCGAAAGGTGACAATTACAAAAGGGATCGAGCAAACGCTCCAAACGCTCGTGAAGAAATGAGTCTGGGAGTTGAATCGAACGGAACGGCAATCAACTGGTCCAGACACGCTACTTTCCGTACGCCCATTCTTTTTGTACTGAGAATAGCGCGTCAACCCGAAAGTAGCGCTTCACTTCGGACAAAAAAAATATTCATATGTCCGAGGGTGACGTCGGTGGGAGTATTTTTTGTCCATTCGGTGTCGCACAAGACCATTTATGAAAAATAGCGTATCGGGTGGGGATGCTCTTAAAAAGTGAGCGGGCATCAAGCAGCGGGCACCAAATCCAAAAGTTATCTCCCCGCTCTCTCAACCCAAAGCACTTTATTGTTTGCAGTATGATTACTGTGCTTGCTAGTACCAGACCACTACAACATGACTGGCGGTGCTCCCCCGTCGGAATCGGACCCGCGTGGTAACGATGACGCGCCATCACAAGGATGAGGAGGCGGCCCGTATCATCCAACCAACCGAGGCCCGGACCGAGGTGGAGGAGGAGGTTACCGAAGGAGTCCATCGCCGTTGCATTCAGGTGAATAATACATATGCATAATTCGGAGTTCGGAGTACGAACTGTACAACGTCAATGAGCCGGTGAATGTCCCCTATAAATTGAGCTGATTGAACTTTCTAAAAAAAGAAAGAAGCTATTGGCGTTGGGTGCAGTGGGTGCAGCGAGGAGGCCATACAAAGATGAGAACTCGAATTCATGTGCATCGAAATTTTCAAATATGACGTCACGTGTCACTACACTCTACACTAGCACGGAGCATGGGATACTGGGCTACAGTGTTGCACTTAATACCGGTAGCCTGCATCCAACGCATCACGAAATACTTAAAGCTTTGATACAACAATTATTAATAATATGGTGGATGTAGTATTTTGGACATCATATGCAAAATAAGTAACTGTGTATCTCTATAACACTTTTATTCACGATGGGACACCTGAGTTCATTCAAACTCTGCAAGTACAGGTCCACTTGGTGTGTGAGTAGTTTGGATACTTGTTACCGAATCCGTTAAGATCTATGACATCGCCATTAGTGAAATGAGAATCCAAGCAAGCATGCAGTTTCCTCATATACTTTTTGTAGAAAGTAAGTGCACCGGACGTCAGACACTTCTCTGGTTCATTCGAAATCAGGTGCTGGAGTCCTAACATGATATTGATTTTGTCTAGAGTGGTCTTTGCATGGGCAACTTGAAGTCTCCCTTCAAGATCCTGTGACCCAGTGCCCCTCTTGCGAGATGTTGATCCCATTGCATCCTGCATTTCCGAATCTGTAGGGCCTTCAAGAATACTAGTACCAGCCTTTACTGTAATTGTTGCTACAGGTTGGACAATGCTCAGTGTCCTGAGACGCTCCTCAGACATGCTATCAGCAGCTCTCACCAGACGGTCACGGCAATCTTGGTTGGTAATGTTCAATTCGCCCATCAACTTATTGAATGATCCCAATGCGTCATCATCACGACGCCAAATTAGGGCCTTGTCCATTAAATATCTTGGTTGGTTCAACTTAGGGTCATCATGATCAATCTTGAGTTGAACATGTACAAAATCAAATGCCAGCAGGGGCAGTGACTTCAAGTATATCTTGTTGCGTAAGTTGACACTCTTAGCTGCTTTAGGCTCCAAGCATCTCACCACCTTGAACTTTGACACACACTGCAATGGATCTGGCTGGGCCTCCAAAATGTCACGGTGAAGGCCACAGTCTTCTTCGTACTTCATTGCGTTCGCAATATTCTTATGTCTTGCTGCAGACATGGTATCAGACAGGTCTGCATGACCAAACATGGCAAACAAATAAGCTGTCTTTTGCAGAGTATGGACACCCAAGCACTTATCAAAGTTCTGAAGGATCTTATTGAACAGGAACTGGAGTCTTGTCTTCACAGTTTCATACGAGATCTGTGTAGTCTTGACCTTGCATGCTTTGTCCTTCCTGCTGGCACAGGACTCCTTATCAGTAAAAAACAATGGCCCACTCTCAATCCCCGTAAGAAATACGTAAACAAGTAGGACGCGCAGAGTACAGAAGTCAGGGCAATCATCATCAGACCAGACATATAGATAGACAAGTTCATGGTCCGACTTCCCCTTCACATTGAAGCAGAGATTTATAGGGCCAGTCTCGTTAACTTGACAGAGGTCAGTCTCAACATCTTCAACTTTGATTCCTAAATCATCACCCCGAAGAAACGTCTTGATTGATAATAAAATAACCAGCAGTGTCTGAAGGTGCTTCAAATTGTTGGAAGACCGCAAGTAAGTAGCAATTTGTCGGACTTCACCCGGCATCAATTGGTCACATCCATGGATCTTGTACGTCTCCCCATTCTTCTTGACATGCTTAATTGCATTTCTAAATGCAGGATCATTCGTTGGGTTCCCCTTTCAAGAATACTCTGGACGTCGAGCGTGATTTGGACAGCCTTTATACCGATTGGAACTGTCCAATTCACAGCAATCATCACATGGCTCCATGTACTCACCTCGGCTGCCCCTTGCCTCATGTACTGCATTCACTGCAGCGCGGAAATGGTCTGCATTCCCAGGGTCATTCCAAGATGAAGTGCAGTAAATATGCTTTCCTTCAACATCAAGGATGGGTAGCCAGGCCATTTGTGTCAGTGAGGAACTCATGGGACTCTTGGAACTTGTACTGTAGATACGACACAAGTGTCGCAACCTTCATTGAAGGTGCAAACTTGGGACAGAAAGGATCCAGTATGAGACTAGAATCATAGTCACCAATAAGGTAGCAAAACGTCACAATGCCTTTGAAGTGAACATCATAGGATACCTTTGTTCACCTGTTTAGGACCCTGCCTGTCACCAGTTCTGGGACCTGATCTCGGACCATACTTGAGTTTCCACCGTTTCAACGCCCTTTCTTTGCCGTTCTCAATCTTGCCCTTGACATAATCTGACAGTAAGCCAACCCTCCTCCCAGATATTGAAGTCGTCTCTTCCTTATCCTTACGGTTTGTCAATGACCTTCGATCACTGTCATGCTTACCCATCGTGAAACTTGTGATTCGTCCAATGTTGGAAAGGTGCACAATGCCAATTCTCGTTCTATTTTGTGACAATGTCAGACAATGTAAAGATATAGTCGTTCGTAATTAATTTATGTAGGAGAATTAACTGTAACTGTTATTTTTGTATTCATATCTATGTGTACTAAGACTTTCAATTACAAACACACCACCTGAATGCGCCTTGACTGCGCACTTCAGTGCAGTTGGGTGCAGTTGGGTGCAGTTGGGTGCAGCATGGGTGCAGCGGGGGGGCAGTGTGGGTGCAGTGTGGGTGCAGCAAATTTTGCACGAGACCACAAGTGTGGAGAAAAACTTTTCGTGTATAAAATCCTATACAAAGACTCATAATATTTTAAAGTAGTCTAAGAAATACCTCGGTACAAATGACATCACACGTCGCTCTCATCCCTCACCATTCACCTTCGATTCTCGACTCCGTACCAATTGCCAGTAGACGACCGTACTCCCGTACACTTCTAGCTAGCAACTGAGGGGACATGGAAGAACTCCAGATTCCAGATGCATAAAATCGTACATCGTGTGTCATACCTACTTCACGTCCTGTGTTCCTATTACAAGGCAGGTGGTACAAGTACTGTACCTGGTTGGTTGTACTCTCTATGGGATACATGATGATATGATGATACATATCTTGACATGTGGAGTCGGTTGTGTAGGTTTTCGTTTTTCAGGTGTGTTGTGTCGCGTCTTCTTGTCCGACGTTCGGATGTTGGGTGGACGACGGGAGTCTCCGGTTTCTGCGTTCGATGACTGGCAGTCGGCAGTTCGATTGCTTGTACTGTAGTACTAGGTGTATAGTCCAGTATGAATCGCGTTTTTGCGTAGTACTACAGTACTTCAGTACTGTAGCATTTATTTGTTATGGATAGATCTACCGGTAGAGTGTATCTGAATGATGAATGAAGAGAAGCATAGTAGGTCTACAATGTAACCCGTAACCAGAGAAGTTGATGTTGTTTTCTCTAGTATTCACGACAACACAGTAGGCCTTGAACCAAGTGTCTCAATTCTCAATGCCGTAAACGCTCAAAGTAAATTGGAAACCAGCAGAGATCAAAGTCAATCAAACCTTGATTCTATTAACTGGATTGTTTTGAGAGAATGATCTCATCAAAACACTCATACTCTTGGTACGTTTATCGCTACCGGCAGTTCTCTTACTTAAAACCACCGGTACGCTCTTCCCGTTACCCGCAACCGCAGGTTTACGTACTATATCCGCCCAAGTTGGTTTCGTCACGTCTTCGGCCTTACAGTCGCCTCCAGGAACCGTACTTGTACCGATTACTCCAGTAGCAATGTATCCATGTTCTCCAGATCGTCCTTCTCCAACACGCTCCTCGACTGGAGCCGTGGGATTCAATGCAAGTGTACCGACGTGGGCGTGACCTAGTAGCACGGCTTTAAACTTACGGAACAAATGTCCCTGAAGTGGTTTTGTGAAGAAATCCGCAAGCATAGCAAGGGTCGGGCAGTGTCGTATGTTGATGTTTGCGTCCTTCGAGCGGTCCTTGATCCAAAAATATCGAATGTTGATGTGCCGAGATTTCGGCCCCTGCGGAGATTCGCCCATTCTTCTCAAGTTTAATGGCGCTCTCGTTATCCTGCTCGAAATTACTCTCTTGTATGTTGTAGCCCTGTGCCTCAAGGAACATTTGCACCCATAGAGTGTTGGGTAGATAGTCACTAGCGCCAACCGTCTCAGCTTCCGTGGAACTCTTCGTCACGAGTTTTTGTTTGCCTGACTTACAGGCAAGACCTCCTCGTCCAAACGAGATAACGCCACCGGTGTGGCTCTTCATGTCGGGGTGTACCGCGAAGGCGGCATCCACCCACGTGCGCAGCTTTGTTATGTCGTCGGCACCAAGAACGTATTCATCGTCCATGCGTCCCTTGAGATACTCCAGGACCCGCTTCAACTTGGACCGATCCTGCTGTGTACTTTTTGCCACTCTACCGGTAGTGCATAGAAAAGCAATTGGCAGGAGTATGTCCACACGAGCGCGTAGGGAAACGTACAACAACTTCGCGCACACGCTATGGAACGTGATTCCTTCGGCCTTGCTCAGGGGTGGCGAATTTTCGTCGACGTCAAAAAGATTTCGTTGTGCAGGTGTCGTGACCTCGCGCACGATATCCATGCCACACTCCAACAGCGCCTCCTCAAGGTACTGTTTCATTGTAATGACCGCCGTTCCTTTTCCCGTGTACCGAATTTTCATTCCAAGGAACGAGTGCTTCAATCCGCGTGTCACAGTCATCTTGTCAAAACGCGCCTCAAGTCGGTCGATAATCGACGTTACCACGGCGGGGTCCACGTGCGATATCTTCATGTCATCCACGTACCAGGCAATGGTACACTGTTTGCCTTTGATTTCGCAGTTCGCAATGCAAGAGTCGTATGGATTTAGCACGAAGCCCATGTCCTTAAGTTCACTATAGAACAAGTCATACCACAATAGAAGCGACTTCACGCATCCGTAGATGGCCTTTACCAGTCGTACGTACAGTACCTTGACTCCGTTCTCAATGGCCACGTTCTTAACGTGTTCCGGGTTCATTTCGCATAGAATGTCCACGGAGGCTCCCACGAATTTCATCAGCACGTAGTCGTCCATATACGCCTTAAGATAGTACGCTCCGACGACGTCGGCGGTTCCGACGTCACGATTTTCGTATGCGTCGATTAGAATGGACAACATCAGCGCGTCCTTCGACACTGTTGGTGATGCCGTTTCGGATTTATCGTATAGTGACCGCTGTCGCCTTCCGTCGGCAACAGTGCGGCCCTTCAGTGTTCCGTCGCGCTTCTCCTTTATCAAGTTGATGGCCTTGAGGGCAGCCTTGCGCTGTTCCCAGGTCAGTGTATTCGGGTCGACTGATTCGTATACCTCTAACTCTTCCAACTGAGCAAACTCGTTCATTAGTGCGGCCTCGGCTGCCTTTCCGTGTTTTTTGATGCCGGCTTGTGCTGTCATCTGGTTCATGATGTAGCCAAAGACTGATTTGTTGAAGTCGCTCGGTGCCGTTAGCGAGAAACGCTCGGCACCACTCTGCGTGAGCGTGAAACCAGTTTGCGCCAGTTGCCTCGGTGGGAAATATGATTTTCCGTCATGCGGTGTATCTATTGCCGCTTGGAACGCGTTTGGTGCGTTGTTGCGTGGTCGTAGGTTGTAGTGCGGGGCTGCCTCGACGGGCGCTCCTTGTTCTGCAGCCTCGACGGGCGCGTTCGGAATGTCGACTTGCGCTCCTTGTTCCGTAGCCTCGACGGTCGCAGGTTCTGCAGGAGCCTCGACGGGCGCGTTGCATATGGTGGGCACTTCAGTGACCTCGTCATCGACGAACGAGTTGTCGTCGAAGTCGCCGTCAGCGTCATCGTCGTCGTGCGCTCCTTGCGCTCCTTGGTTGCGGTGCGCTCCTTGCGCTCCTTGGTTGCGGTGCGCTCCTTGTCGTCCTCGTTGCCGTCCGCGTCGTCGTCGTCGCCGTAGAAGTCGTCGTCGTCATTTGCAATGATACTGTCGTCGTCGTTGTCGTCATCCGAAATCGCTCCTTGGTCCGCTTGTGGGTCATAAAAAGGATGGGGGCCGTCGGCGAGGAGATCGGCTACTTTGTCATCGTCAATGGCGTCGTAGTCGGCGTTGGCGAAGCCAACGTGTTGGACGTGGTCAGGTGGTGCGTAGTCAACATCGTACTCCGAATCATCGATGGGCTGATCCGGGCGCCACTCGACGACCAAACCGGATGCCTGGAGGAGGGGTTGGTGTTGGTGTAGGGCGATGGCTTCAACCCGAGCGATGGCTGTGTCCGTCATGGGCAACACCGTCCATGAGGCGCGGGAAAGCTTCTTGCCGGTGGCAAGGGACATGAAGAAATAGTCCCCTTGGGCGTTGCCGGTGGGGGACAGCGTGATGGCACCGACGGAGCGCGACTTGAGTGTGTTCGAAGGCGTGTTGTCTTCAAACAGTTGCACGTATGTGCCAAATTCGAGGCGCATATGGTTGTAGTCGGGCACCGTAGCGCCGGTGACGATGCTGGTGGGGCTCATCGTGGCAGAAATGCTGTTCGGCCACGGGAACTGGTTGAGGCAGCGCACAGTATCGGACACCATGTGCGCGACCATGATCCGTGGAAGACGCTTGAACGGAAGACCGTGAGCACTTGAGCGCAGGCGTTCTTTGACGGTTTGTATGGAGCGCTCAACCTCGCCGACGTGACTGTCGGCGGGAACAACGTTGAGCGCAATGGGTAGGAGGGAGGCTCGCGTGCATTCGAGCTCGTTGTCAGCGTGCACGTCGCGAACGACGAGGCCTCGCGTTGTGTAGCGATTGATGATGGATCGGAGTTTCTTGAGGATGGTGGCCTTCGTACGGTCGGGTACTGGGTCCGCGGTGCGGAAACCAATGCCGCGTGAGATTGTGTGGAAGAAAGGCAATCCTTGGACGAAGGAGAAATCCGCGCATAAAGTGACGTTGCGGTGGTGCTCTAGAATGGGCGGCGGGATCGGCTCGGCCACGAACGTCGGCGCCCGTGGTGCAGCAACGGACCGTGTGGTTTTGCCCTTGATCACCGCGATGTCGGGACCATAGATAATGAGCGCCCGCTTGGCGTCATCGGGGGTGACCGGACGGTTCGTGATGAGGTGCTGTTTCAAGATGCGCTGGAACTCGGCCTCGGCAGGCCGACCGATTTTGCGATACAGTTCGCGGGCTACGTCTGCCGAATTAATTTCTCTGCGCGAGAACAGTTGCTTCTGCGCGGCTACTGTTGACACCATTGTATACGAGGGGTAACCGGTCACTGGGATGTTAGTAGAGTTACCCTGGTAGATGTAAAGGCCCGACGGGTGTTCGACGAACTTCATGATTGAACCGTCGATGCGGTGCACGATCAGTGCGGGCTCGTCGAGGGTGTCCATGGTGATGCGGCAAACCTTCCTGACCTCAGCAAGCGACAGAATGTTTGCGATGGAGTTGCGGTTGAACCACACTTCCCCAAGGTTGGGGAAATCGCCCACCAAGGTCGAATCCTGGTGGCCGCCGTTCGTGATGGCACGCAACACGCGGCCACTGTTACGAATGTTCGTCAACATACTCGCGTTCTTAAAAACGGAGATGGTGGACTGTGAATCGAGGAGGATCCAATCAGGATCGATCTCGTGTTCGCCTTCTTGCGCCGCTTGCGCGAGGACGTACGCGTATTGGGTAAGTGTGACGGCGGGCGTGGTCGCCGTGGCGGCCGTCGGGCACTCGCCAGCCATGTGCCCAGGTAGGCCACATCCGTAGCACGTGACGTTCGGGCGATGCTGACTGTCGGTTCCGGCAACCGCGATGGCGGTGCGTTGTGCCAAGGTTAGACCGTGCAATGGGTCACTATTTGTTGTTGACCGCTGTTGCTGTTGTCGCTGCTGGTTGCTGTTCCTTGGGGTGCCCGCTGCGTTCGCGGGTGTCCTGTACATGATCAGCAAGCTCTTGGCCGATGTGATGTCCTTTGGGTAGTTGTCCTTTTGCCCCACAAATTGGTTGGCCAGTTTGGTGATGAGCGTGCCGTACCTGGACGGGTCGGCGTTTCGGACAAGGCACGTAGCGATTGTTCGCTCCCTGGCCATCTCTTGTCGCGTCTTGTCGCTGCGGACTGAACCGTCGTCTGCCGTCTCGCTAATCAGCTTGAAGTTCACGGCGACTGTGCCACCATGTGTCTCGATGGTATCGGACCAGCCGATCAGGTTTTCTGCGTACTCGTCAGCGCTTTCGTTCGGCTTCTGTTTGCAGGACAGGAAGCCAAATTGGGCGTCCAAGAGGGACATGAAGCTGTCCTTGTTGTCGTGGAACTGCAGCGTCACGCTGCGGATTTGCTTGAGGAGCCAAACGCAGTCGTTTGCCAGGGCCATTGCGTCGTAGCCGTTGTGGGTCTTCACGCGGGCTTTCATGGCCTCGCTACACTGTCCCCACGCGACTGCGAAGATGGTGGCCAGGTTGCTTTTGAGTGTCCTGGTGCGCTTGACGTATTCCTTCACTTCCTCAGCAAAGATCATTTCCTTGAGCTTGTCTGCGGCCTCGACGATGTTGTCAGGTCGCTCGATGGTTGGCGCCGCCATGTTGGAGGCAAGAGTGGGGCCAAATCTGCGCTGTAGGAGAGCGTCTTTCGGGCGTATGCATCCAGGGCCTCGACCGTTTTTCCGTACTGTCGGCGGTCGTCTTGCTCTTCGAAACACTCGAAGACGTGTCCACACATCCCTTCGGTGTTGCCCTTGAAGATGGGGCGATTGCGGGTCGCTGGCGCCTGTTGCGCCGCGCCTCCTGCGTTAGTTTGTCGGTTGGTGGTGCCTCCTCGGTTCCCGCGAGGACGGTTCGTTCCGTTGCGTCCCGTGCTGGTGTTGCTTCGACTGCCCGCTGTACTTCCCCCACTGGCTGTTGTGTCCGGGTGGGCACTCATTCTGCCTTTGAGAGGTTGTTAACTGCGCGCCACGTGCGTATGCCGTTGTCGGTGACGAAGTGTACCTGGCCTCTGTAGAAGTGTGTTACTGTCGCCTTCTGTGCTTTGGCCTGGTCCCACTCTCCGGTCCAGTTCTGTGGTTTGTTCACCTTGTTGAGGATGTTCAGTCGGTCACCCTTTTGGATGATGGGTGCTGCTGCTCTCGTAGCGCTGCTTGTTGCTGCTGCTGTTTCAGCGCTGGTGCTGCTCGGTGCTGCTGCTGTTTCAGCGCTGCTCCGATTGCTCTCACGACTTGTTGCGGCTTCCAGCTGCGCCAGTCGGAGTGATATGTTTCGTAGTTGCGTCGTCAATTCTTCAATTTTGTTGCTTCTGTCCATAGGTTAACGAAACTTAGGGTATGTTAGAAAATGTGTTTTCTCTCAAAACAATGTTGTTTTCTCTAGTATTCACGACAACACAGTAGGCCTTGAACCAAGTGTCTCAATTCTCAATGCCGTAAACGCTCAAAGTAAATTGGAAACAGAGATCAAAGTCAATCAAACCTTGATTCTATTAACTGGATTGTTTTGAGAGAATGATCTCATCAAAACACTCATACTCTTGGTACGTTTATCGCTACCGGCAGTTCTCTTACTTAAAACCACCGGTACGCTCTTCCCGTTACCCGCAACCGCAGGTTTACGTACTATATCCGCCCAAGTTGGTTTCGTCACGTCTTCGGCCTTACAGTCGCCTCCAGGAACCGTACTTGTACCGATTACTCCAGTAGCAATGTATCCATGTTCTCCAGATCGTCCTTCTCCAACAGTGGATCCTCTCTTCTTTTGATAGACCAGTCGCTGGATTGTTGACAACAATTGGACTCACTCAGGCATATAACGTGGCTTACGAGTCGTATGTGGCCAAGTGCGCGGTAAGTATTTGGTCTGACATGAAGGAAAGAAGACGTGTGCACTAAGTGTTCACAATTTGAGTGTCCTGCTTGCAGTGCCGCTGCGTCCTATGGTGCCCTTGTGGGCATGGCAGTTCAATCCGGTCGATTTCAATCCTCTATGCAACATCATGTGGATGAAATGACCAGATTGTCCTCCGAAGCAGTTTTTCTGCAAACATCAGCTGTCGCGGATGCTAGTGAGGCAGCTGCGGAATCGGCTCAAGCGACCGCAGACGAAAGCGAAAGCCAATCGTTGAAAAGTCGTGCAGCAGTGTTGGAGGGAGAAGCTGAGGCGTTGGAGGTATCGGCTGCCAACGAAGAAGAAGGCTCCAAGGCGTTGAATCTCAAGGCCAGAGAAGAGCAGATTGCCGCAGAAACTGATGCCATACGAGCAGCTGCCGATGAAGAAGTTGCAGATGCAGAAGGCGCCGTTGCTGAAGAAGCTGCTGTGGCTGCATCCCGTTACGAAGCTGAGGAAGTTAGTGATGGATCCGCCGTGGTAGTATGCGAATTTCTCCCACTATTAGATGTTGTTTGTGATGTTGTTGGGGGCATTGCGGAAGTGTCACTTGCTACTGCAGCAGCGGCCGAAGTTGCCGAGGCTGTAGCGGCCACAAGTGCTGCAGCCGCGGCTCGCGAAGATGAACGACTTGCTGTGGCAAACGCTGCCGAATCTGAGGCTTTAGCCACATCTGATGAAGAGGCCGCTGTTGTTCTGAACACTAAAGCAAAGCTCGCCGAAGAGGATGCGCTGTCAGATCACCAAGAGGCAGAGCGAGATGAGGCGGAGTCGATAGCATTGCACATCGAGGCCGAAGAGCAAGAAGCTTTGGCGAATGAAATGCAAATGAATGCAGAGGAGGAGGAAGCCAGTGCAGATGCATCCCTTGAGAAAGCGGCTCAGCATGGCTTGTCAGCAGCGCAACAGGCGATTCTGTCGAGTGCCGCTGGACTTTGTGCACTTTCGTATTTTGGAATTAAGTGTGTGACAAGAGTTCTTGGTGGTTTGGCTTCCTTCGTTGCAACTATTGCTTCTGAAACAATCGGCAAATCAAAGGAATCCTGGTATAGCTGTTGCTGTCCACCAAATCGCTTGCGTGATCTGAGTTACAGCATCGTTCACGTGTTGGTTTTCTTGTCAACAACAGGATCAGCCATGAGTCATCTTGAGGCCTTGCATATACTTGATGGATCAGATGCTTACGACACCAGATCGCAAGGGGGGTTGCTGCTGATTTTCGGATTGATTGGTGCCACAGCTCATTGCTCGGTGCTTCACGTTCTGCCCGATGTGATCAGGCGCCACTACCCAATTTGCGATTGGGTTGCCCTCTATGTGTTCATGTTGGTTCTCTTCATTTTGGAAGCGCTAATACTGTTGGTCACTCTGCGGGGAACGTCCATCGGATCAAGCGCGCTCTCTGTTATTCATCAGGTTCCTTTGTTCCTTCTTTGGGTCTTCTTGGGTGTGTTCTCCGTTCTTCACTTTTGTGCTTTTCGCGTTGTTGACCAGATTTCGGAACCTTTCGATAAAAATGACGAAATCGTTGACTGTGAGCGCGAGCGTACCATCGACGAAAGGGCATCACTGCTCGAATCGCATCCCAATCATTTTTCTACGAGAATGGCGAAGAGGACTTCGACACCACGGTATTCGTGGAAAGACCTCCTCATTCCTTTGGAAGGCTTGCTCTTGTCTTGTATGATTCCCATTATGCTTTCCTGCTTTTCTCATGCTAAGGTTCTTTGGCCGCTCCTTCGACATTGGATTATCGGATTCGAGTGGGTGATTCCCGTAGTCGCTGTTGTATACCTTTTACTTGTTGGTGTGATAGTTTGGTCGTCGGCCCGTCGGCGTTGACGATAACGGTCAAGTTTTCTCGCCCTACTCGTGCGCTACGACTTAAGTGTCCCTACTAAAACGGTAATTGATATTGAGAGCGGCGCAGGAATTATCAGATCAGCTCATGGCTAGCGACTTACGACTTTGGTTCAGAGTTTGGGTTTCAATGAAGTCAGTTCAGGCAGGACGGGCTACATCCTTGGTGGTGAATATCCAGATACTTTTCCAGTATCTGAGCGCAAGAATCGAGAGTCAAAATGGCGTCGAATTTGCGAAAGCGAAAGTTCACACCACTAGGAAGACACCATCCTGAGAGGCCTCAAGTTAAAGTAGGTAATTTTTTGTTCTCAGAATTTGGTGGTGTGTGCTTCGATGATCGGTCGTTAGATGGCAAGGTAACGCCGCTGTCTCGACTGCGGTCTCCGCCAAAGAAGCTGCACGCTTCTGCTTAGAATGCTCACGTCGCGAACGAAGATGGCGCTCCCTCCATTGGACCTTTCGTTTAATCAACACCAATGGATGACATTTTGGTAGAAGCGCCCAACTAGAGGTCACTCCTGTAGGAATCGAAACTTTTTTATTGCTGCCCTCCTTGTGGTTGCAATTGGTGTCAGAATGCTTGTGGCGATACATCGCATCCGACATGGAAAAAACAAGAACGCACAGGCGAAGGCTTTCAGAGTTGTCGCGTCGGACGGTTCTGATTCGCCGCATTTTCTTTCGGTGTCTTGGTAGTTCCAGGGATCGACTCTTGAAAGTTGGCCAGTTGATTGCCAAGTCCAGCGCTATGCTACTGCGACGTTCCATCCAGCTGTTATCGAGTGGTCGGATACTTAAAACCGGCCAACATAAAGTCGCTTTCAGATCTCACGAAGCACAGCAACAATAGATGTCTGCTAACATACTATGACAAGTGCACGTGGCCTGAAGAATACCACGCTAAAGTGTTACAAACATCGCTTGTTTCGAGTTCGCTCGAATCGCAGCAACGGTTTACGAGGAGCTGTACAATACCAGAGTACAGCTACGTCTCAGTTTTCTAAGAGTTTGGTCATGCTTGTTTCATTCTCGATACTTTCGGACAACTATTTTGCCATGGTCCTTGTCAGTTGCTTCGCTAAACAATCGATGTTGCGCGAAGTTTGATTACCGGACAAAGCGTACAAGTACGACATTCGTCAGATTTTGACGTGTTGACGACCAACCATTCTGCAGGTGTTGTTCCACCCGATCAAAACCTTCCTCGAAATGAGCATTGACAAACCATTCTGTCTGAGAGACATTCGTTATGAGGTCATTTTGCCTTTGCTTACTTCAATCGCTCATCGATTGAAGACGAAGCGCTTCGTTGGAAAATCTAAGCGCAGGTCGTGAGCGTGAAACGCGAACACCCCAAACCAGTGTTCTGCATTACTGTCGAGCACCTCGTACGTTACATGTCCATTCCTTCGGGAGGTTGGCTTCAGTGATGTTCCCCTTACCCACCAGTGATACGAACTGTGTTGTGTCGGCGGCCTCCTTGAATTTCTTCATTACCACCGGGGCAAGTTGTCCATCCGCACAACATCTACGGAAGACCAGTTGCACCATGTCGTTGCGAATATCACTTTCAGGCATGAGTTGAGAGATCACACCCATAAAGGTGCCGTACGTGACGTGATCTGGTTTCAAGCCTTCCGAGGATCGCACTTCATCAAACGTTTCGCATGCTACCTGGAAGGCGACTTCCAACTCCGCTTCGTTGCCAACAGTGAACTCAGCCGCATTCAAGACAGCGTTGTATACATAAATGTTCGGCTCGGCGTCTTGGTTGCCGCTAATGAAGTCGCGTTTCATGCGCTGCAACAACTCTTGAGCGCGTTTCGCTTTGTCGCGATCCTGGCTTCGAGCGTAGGCTTGAATAGTAGCTGTATACGTCTTCACATTTGGTTTGGCGATGCCATCCATTTTACTGAGAACACCTTCGGCTCGATCGGCTGCCTCGGGATCTCCGCTCTTGGCCCAAATGTCAATTACTGAAGTAAAGGTGACTTCGTCTGGTGGAGCTGAAAGCGAAAACTTGCCCTGAAGCATTTCAGTCAAAATCTCTTCCGCTCGGAGCGCGCGGCTGTATGGATCAGAGGAGCTGCTTCGGCCCCAACAGTTGATAAGGGCATTGCAAATCTCCGTGGTGACCTCGATGTGTTGCCTCTCCAGCAGATCTGAGAGAATACGTTCGGCAACTATTGGTGCATCTGAGGCTTGAGTCTGAGCGAGAGAATATATCAAGGTTGAAAAGAACTTGCTGTCGAGGACGACATCTTTTCGAACGAATAATTCCTCAAGCATTTGTAGCGCTGCATTTACCAAGCCTTTCTTCGTGAAGGCTGAGATGGCAGTGTTGTAACTCACAGCGTCGGGTTTGGATCCGCTCATCCTTTTCATTTCGTCAAGTAATTTCATTGCACGTATTGGTGAATCCTGATCTGGGCTATTCGAAAGCGCCAACAGCACAATATTGTACGTTCGAGTACTTGGGACGACGTCAGAGTTGCCGGAATTCTTCATATCCTCCATCAAATGCAGCACCATTTCAGCACGCTCCGAGGCATTGGCGTCTCGAGAACGTGCCCAAGCGTACAGAACTTCGTTGAAGCAGGCAGTGTTGGGTTTAGGGTTTGCGTCGTCCGCGGTATAATCCGCGTGCATTCTCAAAAGTATTCCCTCTGCGGTCTTGGCCGCGCCGACATCGTCGCTTCTTGCCCAAGCACTGAGCAATGTTGAGTAACTGATCAGATCTGGCTTGTACATCTCGTCGCCAGTTTCCTCATAAAGTCGGCGAAGCTTTTCGAAGCATTCCTGAGCTTTGGGACCAGAATCTGGAACGTCTGATGATTTCGCATAAGCATTCATCAATGTGTTGTACGTTACACGGTCAGCAACAACGTCTTCTAGAAGACCCATGTCGTGCAAGTCGTCAAGCTTTTTCATCAACTCGGAGGCTTTCTCTCCTGCAAGTGCATGTTCGCTTTTCGCCCAGGCAGCCATAACAGTGTTGAATGTGATTATGTTGGGCGCAGCATCACGATTCTTGCGCTTAAAGGTGAGCTCAAGCATGTAGTTCAGGATATCCTCAGCACGAAGTCCAGCCCATATTTTGCCGCAGTCGGCAAGTTGGGCCAGTACATAATTAAAGTTAGAGGTGTTCCCGGATGGAGCACCTCCGATTCCCGACAAATTAGCACCAACTTCCTTTAAAGTTGCGAAAACCTGATTGTTTGATCGTATCTTTCGGTAAAGTATGGCATTGCCGAACATTTCTTCGCGCTTAGTTCTCACAATTGCAGCTGCCGCCGTTTCAAGTTGGTCCTCCAAGGCTTGAATCACCATGTTGTACAGTGAACGATTAGGGCGCAAGCTTTCGTTATTACCTTGTGTCAGGAACATCACCTCCATGCGTTCCAGCAGTTGTCGTGCTCGCGAAGCCATCCCCGCCTCCTCGCACCACGAGGCAATAATCTGTTCATACAAGGATGCGCGAGGTAGGAATTGTTGCTCCATGCGATCCAAAATGGCCTCCGCGCGTGCCGTGCCGCCGAGTGTAGCCAAAAGAGCGTGAATGATGATAGAATATGTTCGCTCATTTGGAGCCGGTCTTCCCGTGAGTATCATCCGATCCAGTGTTTGCTCAGCTTTGACGATATCCGCTGGAGACGCAACACAAGCTTGCACAAGAGCATTATAAGTGTTGACGTCAGGACGGATGTTGCGCTCATCCTCCAAAGTTTTGACGATGGAGCCAGCCTTTTCAGCAGCACCAATAAGGCCAGGCTGGATTGCGATAGCTTTGATCACGGCGTTGTAGACCCCAATATCTGGTTGCAAGGTCTCCACTTTTCCACTAGATTCGTACCTTGCATTCAAGTCATCCAGCAGCATCTGTGCTCGCAAGGACGATTGACTTGATTGCGCAGAAGCCCAGGCGTCAGCCGCAGTGGTGTAGAGGAAGACATCAGGTGCCACGTCGGAATATCCAGCATTGTCAAGGTTCCAAAGAGCATCAACAATATTTTCAACCTGTTCAGCCTTTGCCACTCTCAATGATTCATCCGCGGTAGAGGGAATGCTTCGAGCCAGACCCGTCGCAAGCATGCGCAGGGCTCGCCCATCAACTTTTCCTTAATTTCAGGATCTGCCGACAACCTAGCAACCAGCTTTTCCTTCAGTACATAGGCTTCGTCAATTTTACCACTTTTTGTGAAGGCGTAAATGAGACTTGTAAACGTTTTCGCGTTGGGGATTAAACCGTCTTCGTGAAGCATACAATACAAGTCTGACACACTGTTCGCCACTTGATCAATCTTGCTTTGATTATCATTGTTGCCAAACACTCTTGAAGAAGACGCTATACCACGTTCCCGTGTAATTGGAGGCAAAGCCTTGCTCCAGCCATCAAGTGCAACGTTGTACAGATTTATGTTGGATTGCAAAAGGCTAGGAAATTGGCGGGAATATTCGACGCATTCCTTGCACAAAAGGTCGACCATTTCGGTTTGGCTCTTGCCCACGCGATTTTGCCAGTCTTGTGCGTCACTGTAGTTGAAAATCGCCTTGCAGACTGCCAAGTAGAGCGATGTTGATGGTGCTAGCCTCTCGAGGTGATCGCTTCGGTCGAAGAGATTCGTGAGCCGTCGTAGAGCATGTAAGGCAGGCACTGCTTTTCCACCGACTTGATTGTAGCCCAATATCAGTGGCGCGTAATCACTGGCATCCAACAGCGGTCGCATATTTTTGCTTTGGTCGCGAGCTTTCATGACATAGTCAAGCGAGAGGCGCTCCATTAGCTGAAGAGCCGCATCTGCTTTCTCCAGAACTTCTCGACCCAACATAGCTTCACTACTTGACAGCTGAAATTTTGGTTTCTTGGATGTGCCATTCCAGGTAATCCTTTGTAGCTGGTTGTAATAGGCATGTAAAACACGGCGTCGAATTTTCACCTGCAAATCATAGTACTCCAACCAATTCGTCATCCAGCTTGCGCATCGATCTAGCATCTCATTAGCCAACGTTTCACATCGTGCGCCTTCACCAAGCTGAGCCCACTGCACAAGGATATCCATTCCATCTTCGAGAAAAACCTTGACATCCTCCCAGTCCTTTGTATCTTTGTGATATGAACGGAGATGCTCTCGTTGCATCTCTTTGATTAGGGACTTGACTTTTTCTCGTCGTTCGCCATTAGGAACCCATGCGTGTTCCCACGCCGTCTTCTTCCTCACAACGTTGGGTCTATTTTTGGTCACAACCTCGTTAAATTTCTTGGCAGCAGACTTTGTTGTGGCTACTGAGCTCGCCTCATCGGCACCGGCCGACTCAGCGACTTGCTTCAACCGAGCCTTACAATTCGTCAGCTGCAATCTCCATCCCTTGGGAGCACTTGTAAATGCTCTTGTCGAATCAGATAGAAACAACCATAGCAGGAGTAGTCGCATGTTGGTGAAGTTTAGAGCAAATGCTCCCCGTCGTCGAGCCACCGCGTGGTCGTCAGTTGCCAGTGAGATGGCGCCAGAGGGAATGTTGAGTTTCTGGTTGTGTGATGGATCTCTCGCGATGGAATTCCTGCGCCAACACAACATGCCTCTACCGTATTCCGTATTGCATAGTTAGATTTTGTACTCTACCGTAGGACTGTACCAAACTGTACTGTTACAGGAACTGCACGTACTGCCGTACTGCAGTCCGTTGTCAATTGCATGCGAGTACCATTACCTATCATACCAGCATTCCTTGTAGCTGTATCATTCATGAATGAGATGTATGCATACTTTATAGTTCATTGCAGATGTTCATAGACACATCATTCATGTCTCATATCGGCTGTCGGGTGAACTCCCTCGTCATTCTGGAGCCACCCCGCGTACCCGCGTAAATTACCAGGTATGCTCGGAGTCCTTGGACAACAAACTACACGTACCGTTGCCCTTTTAGTAGAGCAGATGGTATACAAGTGATACCTACGACCTACGACTACTCCGACCATGGTGTATCAAACCTGGAATAAGAAAATGTGTGCAAGCAGGATCACGGACTGAACTGCTCCATACTACACCCTCCATAGCCGCAATCCACATCAGATTGTGAAACGCTTTGCGTGCTTCGATACGCAGTGACATTGGGTCGGTTTACGCAGCACGACGACTGGCTAATGCTTTGTTGTGAACCTGTGTCACCTCCAGCAAACTGGTTTTGGAGGCGAAGTCCACCAGAATGGCACTAACAGGTTGATTATTGTTGACAGCCGAACACTTTTTGATGCGTTGGTTTAACATGGATACTGTTCCCAATTCTTTCGCGGCGTCGCTGTTTGGAAGACTGAGAAAGTGGTTGATGCCGTAGAAAGCTTTCGTGCCATCGGCGCCGCGATCGGGGCTGCAACTGGCAGTGTAGTCCGACGTTATGGCATCGACAGTGTCGAAGGCATACATCGTTTCATAGGCATAGGAAAACCAGTAGTGCAGGCCATCAGGACATGGGTCAGCTGAAAAACACTGCGGGCCTCTGTAGTGAAAGACCAACATTCTCTGCCGGAACCTCAGGTTAGCGATAAATCACCTATGAAGCGCCGGCAATGCGTTAACATTTATAATCTCTTACCTTTCCAGCCTCCTTCAGCTCGCGCAACGTCGGCCAAGTTGTCGACGAGCTTGAGTGAACGTAGAGGTACTCGACAAAGCCAGTAACACCTTGCATTTCCGCGTAGACATCGTACAAATCGACTGGTTGATCCATATCGGGGTTGAGTTCCAACGTGACGAGCAAGATTTCGGTTGGATTGTTGTCTAAAAACGATACCATTCCTGTGAATACTTCGGTGGTGCTCCTGGTCATGAAACAACTGTTGTGGCACAAAACCAGCGCGTTGCTGCAGCTACAGATGTCGAGATTGATGGCACGATATCCAGCATCCATTTGGTCTTCCACCTTTGTGACTTGATTAGCATACAGGAATTGAAAGCCTTCATCTTGAGACGCATATGAATTGTGCGTTCCAGCGAAGAGCACTTCGTTGACATTCAAATCGCAGATAGTGTCTAGCCCATTGCAACAGTCATCAGTGGTTGTGCACTGATTGAATTTAAATGTTGTTGGACGGCGAGTTGTTGGGCGGCGCGTTGTTGGGCGGCGTGTTGTTGGACGGCGTGTTGTTGGGCGGCGTGTTGTTGGGCGGCGTGTTGTTGGACGGCGTGTTGTTGGACGACGGGTTGTTGGACGACGAGTTGTTGGACGACGGGTTGTTGGACGACGAGTTGTTGGACGACGAGTTGTTGGGCGGCGAGTTGCTGGACGTGGCAGCGTGGGCGTCCTGGTGCCTCCTGACGAAAGGTGCACGGTCAGAAACGTCAACAAGAACCGTGACAATACTCTCATCGCGTTCATGCACATGTGCTCAGCATTCAGCGTTCTCAGTATGATGACAGCGAGAACTGTATCTGAAATCTGAAGGCAGCTCCTGTACTCGACCTACGTCGTCCATTGTATTTGTATGCATACTCTATATGGCCGGATGCAGGAAAATAGTCTTTCGGGTAGCCCGCAGTACCTCTGGTATGAAATTAATTTAGTAATCTAAAAATCGATTAATGATGTGTACTTCCACTACCTACGATGATGTATATTTATATACATGATATCTTTTGTTGTTCGTCGCAACAAAAAGAACAAACAACTCAAGAACAAACGCACTTCATTATGAGCTTCTTCATCATGCATCCATAATGAACTTGTGATCGAAGTCGAATGTGCAACGGTGAGTCTTGAACTGACAGATCAGCTTCGTTAGTGCAACTGGGCCGTGGGTTGTGCAGTCCTGTTGTGTTTGTTCGTCCACTTGGTACGTATCGATTGCATGATACGCCATCAGGTATTGCCTTGCTCGCCTCGCAAATTTTCTAATTCTCACCTTTGTGATAACTTCTTCTGACAGGCAGAATCTAACGCTAGCCTTGAAATTGTCCTTGCCTCTTTTCTGTTTGAGGCTCATGTTTCTGTAGGCGCCCTTTGCACAGGCAGATATACTCCACACCCTCGCCTGCGAGCTCGGCATGACACTTTGGTGTCAAGAGGACTGTCACTCCAAGATTGTTTGCGATGTGCTGCAGCATTCCCTCCTCATTGAGGAAATCATCGCACATGCCCATTATATGCCTCAAGCTTGTTGTGTTATCAATGGTCCCGAGGTCATCCTTCTTACCGGTGAGAGAATAGTGTTTTAAATTGGAAGCATCGAGCAAGCCGCGTTCCCAAAGGATCTGCAACAATCCTTTTGTTTTTCCCTCCCATCCTTCCTTGATTTTGTCGACTGTTTTCATTATTGCAATTTGATGTTGCTCGCATAATTGAACTAACTCGCGTTTGTTCTTTCCTTTTGTGACCACTCCCCTTCCTCTAAGTTCAATCTCCAATTCAGATCGGTTTCGCTCCAATGAATTCGACACTGTTTTGACAGTTGCGATTCCATGCTGAGCACAAAGGTCCTTCAACTGCCTTGTATTTTTTCCAACCGTATCGTCCGCAACACCATGCTCTGACAACTTTGCTATTAACTCCGGTGTCTTCAGCTTGACAACTGTGACAGTTCCAAGTTGTTGGTCGAGTCGACTTTCTTCCCTCTCGCTACTAGACATCCAAAAGGGACCAGGATCTGTGGAAGAGTATACAAGATCCTGGGTGTCGCCGGGCTCCAGAATCCGAGGAAACGTTCCGAGATATCCCTGTTCCCGAAGAATAATGGTACTGCGCATTGGAGCAGCCTTTCCTCCGAAGGATCTATTCATTCGGTGCTGATTAAGACCGTCTGGTCTCTGTTTTGCGTGGCCAGCACTATGGTCGAATAAGAAGACGAAGTCGTATGCTGGATGCATCACTTTGAGGACGTCAATAACATCCTCAAACTGGAGCACCATGTTGTTGTATGCCCAATATCCTTCTCGGTTCTCGCCGTACTCGAAGAAGAGAAGAAACGGAGACTTGTCTGGTGTTAGTGGTCTTTTGTGTGAGTTTCCGAGGATCTCGATGGCTGCCTCTGGATCAGCATAATGCTGGCCTGCTCGTTGAGTATTCACTTCATCTAGGATCTCAGCACTTATCTCTCTGATGAGTCCATGTTCTCGACATACGAATGTTGAGATCATGGTTCAGTTCCTTCATCTTTTGGGAGAAGTGGACGCTCACCGCTAGGACCCACCCACATCTTTGTAACAAATAAAAACTGTTTAAAGATTGCTTCGTCCTGACCCAATACAATAACTGTTTTAGAGCCAATGGGCTTGCGGACGCTAAGATTGCCTCCAAATGGAAGAAACTGCAGTCGCTCCTCGAATTCATAGGATGCATCAATGTGGTATTCAACCATATCGATGCCATCGTCGCCAATGTAGTTAAAACCACAGTTTTTTGTGATACTTCCTTTTGATTCTAATTCTTTTGACTCCGTCAATGTCATCTGTAGCCAGCGATGAGCTCGTATCTCATAACTAAGGTACTTAATCGTGAACACGGGTCTGTATGCAATTGTTTCTGGTCTTTCATGACCATCGACAAAGTAATGCTTCTCGCGCTTCTTATACCTAAAGCCGCAAGCATGCATCCACCGAGCCATAGTTGTAATGCTTAAGCTTGACAAACCATATGATTGTAAAAATGCTTCTTTAGTTGAAGGAGTTACGGCTTCTACTTCTTCTCCTAAAACAGCATCGCGGTGATCACCATCATCGTTCAACAAACACCCATCGCGTTTCACCATCAGCTTCGGAACAAGCTCATTATGAACATACTCAAGCATCATTTCAACCCGTAAGTCTTTAATGTTAGCGATTCCATGATTCTTGAATGCCTCCATCGCATCTGGATTGTCAACAAAGAAGCGTGGGCAGACTGTCTTAGCCTCTGGTACCTTGTAGAAGTAATACCGATGGCGAGCAAACTTTCTGTGCCATCTTGACAGTGTTGAGAAGCTTGAATAGAACTCAACTCCGATGTCGTTCATGGCTTCAATGGCATAATTCAGGCAGCGCTTCCAAGTCCACTGAATTCTCAAGTCCCCGGTGACATTCAGCACAAATTGCTTAAGTGCCAGCGCCAAATACATACTCCTGTATCGTAGTGAGAACACATCGGCCTCAGAGTAGTGGCTCTTGAATGTACCGCCCATCCTTGTATCAACAACATTCTTCCAGTTACTGGCTGCACGATTCACAGACTCCAATATTTCGATGCGTTCCATGACAATTTCTTTCACATCGCAATCAGTCCCATAGAGGATAGTGCATGGTGCAAAAAGACGTCGAGCATCGCCGGAGTCCCACCAATTTGCTGTCACTTCTGTCAACAGAACAGATTCAGCGGTGTTAGTATGAAGAGGTGCTGGTGATGCATTATCAGTTGTAACAGTGTCAAGAGAACTTGCCATAGCCACCGGCAACAAACCCTTCTGTCGCTTCGGTTCTGGCTCTATGCTCATGTTGATCTCCAATGGCTGCTCGCGACTGCCTGCAAGCAGCCTTGTTAAAACATGATCTTGTTCCCACACTGTGGCACTAAGCTGTGAAGGCAGAGACGGTACCACTCCAACCTGTGCTGTCACCCAGAAGAAATAGCGCCGAGTTCGGTTTTGAAATGTATGTCGGAAAACTTGGAGCTGCACTTCACCAGAAGCACCTTCAATGATGTTTGGCTCCAACGAACTTGTGAGAGGAAAGACCTTGTTTATTACTCGCATCATTGTGGGTAAGGTGAACTTGATATCCTCGCCAACATTGAACTTCATGTGCATGTACGTGCACAGTTGTTCTGCTGGCAACCATCGCCCATGAAGTGCCCGATCACAGAAAACCCTTCGAACGCAAGATAATATAAAAACTGATCCGTTGCGTTTGCCGCGTGCACCGACGCTGCTACCACTCATCGTGCTCGTAACGAAGCTTTAGAGATATTAGTGCACGCGGGAGACACAATGGATCACGAGATAATGAATTGTAAAGATTGACAACAATGAAGTGTGACAATCGGCGAGATGAAGCCATGCATGTTGGCGATCAACTAAATAAATAGCGTACCGGCTCTACTCAGGCTACCCTAAATTCACAAAACCTGCATCCAGCCATACCGTGTTTAGAACCGAAGGGACAGTCTGCATAGAATTGTACATGTATGAACATATGCTTTTTAGGTCGCACACTTCTCTGTACATGTCTACAATTACGTCATACAAACTACTGGAGTACAGCACAAACAGTATGCATAAAATATGAAATATGATCCTAAAGAGCAAGTCTTATCATGGGTATAAGTCAATCGTGTTTCGAAAAAATTTCAAAAACGCAATTCTTATGAGGGGGGTATAAGGATTTCGGGGGGGTCAAATTTTAGACTTTTTTTTATACCTAGGTATAAATTCTCGAAATTTATACCTAGGTATAAATTTTTGCACCCTCGGGGTATAATACTGTATCATTGGCTCCGGTGGTAAAATGAACAGTTTCTACTTGAATTTTCACACCATCTGTATACCAGAGATTGCTTGTCGTCAAGATTTCGTTCTGAAAGATTCATCACATTCAATCACAACAGGAATGCACAACCACTACTACTATGGCAACAAGTCCACCAGGAAATCCTCATCAAGAAGGCACCACCACTCCTCATGTCCCTTTTTCACCTAGGCGCTCGCCACGCATTGTAGCAAATGAAAAGGAAAGTGGTGCAACAGGAGGGGTTAATGACAAAAAGAGAGCAGCACCTTCGAGTACTCATAAAACGAGCACATCCGCGACGACGAAGAAAACGAAGACAAAGACCTCGAAGGCCTTGTTGTCCGCTGCCCCGCATGCTGGTGGTGCTGCTGGAGCAACAAAGAGGCAAGCAAATTACTCTGAGGACGAAGATTATCTTATCGCATGCGCATACGTCAATGTTTCGGTCGATCCAATTAAGGGTGTTGGTCAGAAGGCAGACGCCTTCTGGACCCGAGTTCTCGAGAAGTATGTCATCCTCTCCGAAAAGTACCTTGCCGACAATGGTGTGGAGATTCCTGTTCGGAACAAGGATTCCATTGAGCAGCGGTGGAAGAAGACGATAAGCAAATCGGTCCAGATTTGGAACAAGTTTTACCGGCAATTGAAGTCAGTGAAACGAAGCGGATGGAACGAAGACAACTACATCGAGGAAGCTGGTAACTTGTACAAGGAGGAAGTTGGCGAACCATTTAAGTATGCCAAGTGTGTTCCAATATTGCACAAGTTACCAAAATTCGATCCCATGCTTGTGCTGAATGACTCATCACCTTCCTCTTACTTGGGCGTCGGTGCCGCAGCAGATGATGACAGCAGCAGCATGGGTTGCCAGAGTAATGCTGTGGTAGCTACGACTCCTCCGACGGGTGTAAGCAAGCACCAGCAGCAGGAAGGACGAACAAAGAAGAAGAGAGTCAACAATGATGCACCAGCAGCACAAGGCAGTAACATGGCCAGACCGATTGGAATGAAGAAAGCCAAGAAATTGGCGAAATTGGAAGTAGAGACAGCAAGAACGAATAAGCAGAGTGCTAGTGTTGCTTCAATGCCAGGGACTTTTGCCGCCGCCACCGAGAGCATTATGGGAGTGACCCAGGATCTGGTTGCTGCCTTCAAGGCAAACGCGGACCTCAAGCAGCGGGTACTACAAGCCAAAACGGAGGACAAATGGATGCGGATGGCGGAAATGTACTTCGCCAATGGTGAGAAGGAAAAGGGCCTTGCACTTCTCGCTCGTATGGAGGAGGGTAGTATGATTGCACGTCCTCCTGCTGATAACGTACCACCCTCATCAATCGACGTGCTCGATGCATCGTCCGAAATGTACTCAGCGATTGAGGTGATGGATACAAATGCGCCAGCAGCACGTCAAAAGAAAAGCAACAACAAGAAAGGTTCGGAGGACGACGACAGCAGCAGTAACAGTAATGGTGATTAAATGTAGGTGTTTCAACAATTTTAGAAACGAAACGTAACTACTACTACTAGTGCTACTGGTCGTCGTAGTATGATTCTTGTCCTTTCAATCGCTTTAGCGCAGCATGAAGACGACCATGTTCGTACCTGTCATTCAGTTCCTTCCAATTAGCTTGTCGAGCAAGCATATGTTGCACAACGAATTCGTTTCCAGCATTTGCAAGTCCAATACGAGCCTGCACCATTTCCTCGTAGTAGTTTTCAGTCTCCTCAGCAGCCTCAGCCTCGTGTCGTTGACGACGACGATAGTCCAAGTTTTCGTTGGCAATGGCATCAAAAACATCACATATTGTTATTTGTTCATCGTTATCGTTGTGCGCCGACGGATCATAAACTGCATACACATTTCCATCCATCACCCTATCCGACACGCACATGTTATGCATAATCAAACAGGCCGACACGGTGTTGCTCATTTTGACAAGGGAATGAGCATGAAAAGGTCGAGCCATTACCTGAAAGCGACACTGAAGCACTCCAAACGCTCTTTCAATGTCCTTTCGTGCAGCCTCCTGCCATGCAGTGAACGCCTTTTCCGAAGCACTGACTGGAACCTGAATCCCTTTCACAAACCGGGAATACGGAGGATATATCCCATCCACAAGAGCATACAATCTATTGAATGCCTCACCATCAACTTCAAACGGAACAAGATTTGCTGTCTCTTCAAGTGATGTGAAAGTGCCGTCCACCAATGACTCCAACAGTGGCGACAGGTTCAAAATGTTGAGATCATTCAATGAACCGGCATATCCAAAAGAGGCATTGCCAGAACCACAAATGATAGTCTGACAATGCCTCAAGCACAACTGTCGGACCACCACTTTCTTTTCCGGACTTGAATGATTGCTGCCATGCCTTAGGACAATTCTTCCATCGCGTGTGCATGCAGTCAAGGGAACCGAACATACCACGAACTCCATGAACTTCCTGGTGTAGCTTTGTTATACTTTTCAAGTCATTTGCATCTGGGATTCGAAGGTACTCTTCACTATAAATACATCGCATCATGTTCGCAAATTCTTCGCAACATTTTGATGCCAGAGCCTTCGACATTTGAAAGTAGTCCGAAAACGCATGTTCGGCAGTTCCATACGCAAACATTTTCAGTGGCAAGAGGATTTTCGATTCCAGTGATGCCCCCTTCCTGCCAGTAGCATCTACTTGATGTGCATAAAAGGGAAGACCAGCACGCATGACGTCTTCAAAAATTCTCTGAACTCGGGTCCGCGACAATCGGAAGAACATCTCGAAACTGCTGTCTTTGAAAATAGGTGTCGTCGGATCACCTGGAATACCGAGGAAATCCCTTTGAATGCACCAGACAGCTTCATTGTGACGGAATAAAGCTTTGGCCTGTCTTGGCTGCCGTCTGTAGTCTTGATTTGGCGTAATGACGTCATTAATCATCCGCATTTGGTCTTGATCATCATATTCATGATTGCTACGTTGTTGTTCACCACTACCAACACCGCCGCAGCCATCATTTCAGAGTCATCATCATCATCCCAATCAAGAACCTCATCCATATCATTATTATCACTGCCATCATTATCCATTGTGAATGATGATTGTCTGCTCAAGAATGAAAGGAGTGTTCGATTGATGTGAAGGCATAGTAGTGTGACGATGACATAGATATTATTTTGTGGTAACGTCCGGGTATACGGCGGTTACGATAAGAATTGCGTATTTTTATTTTTTTACGAGGGTCTAAATTTTAGGGGAAATTACAATATCACGCATTTTTTTGCCACTTTGCAATATAGTACAATGACTTACTATCCACAAATTCGTATTTAACTATATACTACATTTGCGTTTGTATTTTACAATATCACGCATTTTGAAAAGAAGCATTTACAATATCGCGCATTCTTTTGCCATCTTTTACTATAGTATCACGCTTTTGTCGCCTGCCATGCTCGACCTCCACGGACAGCATGGTACACCGTCTTGTAACGCACATAAAAAATTACAACTGATGATTGTTGCATCATGGTTGCTTTCTCTTTCATTTCACGTCCAATGCTTTTACTCCCAAGCCATCATCTGCTTGGAACTTCCTCATATCTAACCCTGCATAGCGGTCATAATTTGGTTTAGAGGCACATCATCAATGTTTGCTCATGAATACAACACCTCTTGATGATGTGCTTGTTGCAAGATGACAGTATTCTACACAAATTTCCCGTATGCAGTGCGACATCAATGGGAATTTTATTTCTCAAACACCAGACAGAATCCTGAAATGTGACACCCTTTGGAACTTTGCTTTTAAGAAATGTGACACCGATTGGAATTTCATTTTTAAGACATTCCGGGTCATTGATAAAATTGAATTCCTAATAATAGGCAAATTGCGGTTGCTTATGGAAGACCTGTAGGAATTCGTGATTTAAAAAATGTTGACGAAAGAATGCGTGATATTGTAAAATACAAACGCAAATGTAGTATATAGTTAAATACGAATTTGTGGATAGTAAGTCATTGTACTATATTGCAAAGTGGCAAAAAAATGCGTGATATTGTAATTTCCCCTAAATTTTATACCCGGGGTATAAAATTTGACTTTTATACCCCCAACGATAAGACATGCTCTAACGCTACTGTACTACCGGTAGAAGCTCTACCAGGTAGTACTCTACTAGTAGACCCCGCTTCCATGCAGACAGCATGACACACATCCACGCATGTATGTCATGTATGGGAAATAGGAAGTTGTCCATGAACCAATTATTACAACATATAACAAATTTGTTTTCGTTTTCCAAAATCACCACCCTCTACTACTTAGACGTAATCTTAGCGAAGGTCCGTTTGTGTCTGAAGCAGACACAGCAAACACCTATACGAACACATGACGTCAAATCACGGATCGGCATTTGTAACTGGTCCCTTTGCGCATATTGGCGCCCACTTTTTGAATTTGTATTTCTGTCAGACACAGCGGAGTTTATAGCATCGTATAGTGTAGTACTGTAGTATGCATAGGATCGCAGCATTCTTGTCTATGAATACATCCTACGCATTTGGATTCCAATCAACAAGTGAAAGGTTACAAGAACCCTCAAGATGACGACGGACGGTGCTGACAAATCCATTTCCCCTGTCCATCAGGGGGATTCTTCTGCTTCTCTTGTCAACGTAGAGGACGAACAAGAAGGAGAATTTGTGGACAACTACGACCTGACGCTTGGCGATAATGATGATTTCAGTCTCTCGGAGAAGATGGTACATTACTGCGGAGGACAAATTTTACAAGTACGTTGGAGTGCGTGCAAGGCTGTGCTTGCCTTCTATGCTGGATCAAGAGTCAGCAAGTTAAAGTCATCAAAGAAACCGGAGATGGAGAGGGAGTGCTTGGAGATTTACTACAATGCAATCGAGGAACTTGATGTGGAACATTTCAACAAGGATGCTCGTGAATTTTTTTGTCACTCTTTCCAGAAGAAAGGTGAACCTATGCCGGCACACTCTCTCTGGCGGTATTACTACGACTCACGGGCCAAAATTCGCAGGGAGGTGTTGCAGTACTTTCCAAAAGACTTGGTGACAATGAAGTCTGGTCGCGGGTTTCATGAAAGCTGCAATGACGTTTATGTCAAGGCGTACCGGTCTGAAATGGGAAGATGCAAGACTAGAGGTGGTGCCCCAAAGTACACTGCCGAGGAAATTGAGGAGATGCACCCCCCTCACCACTGGGAGTACACTAAATCCCCATGGCACTTTGGTTTATTGGTCAAAGATTTTCGTCGCGATCCACAGCTTGCGTTGCATGTTGCTTCTGTCATGTCTGATCCTGCCAACACTCCTGCCTCGCGCGCAGAACTCAGGCACCAGAAACAGGTCAGCCTCTTGAAGAAGAAACGAGATAAGAACAAGGAGAACAGGGGTCCGCCACGTTCTATAAACATTTCAAACGCCACCAAAACGTCGTCATCTTTGTCGTGTCTGTCTACTTCCAGTGTTGGTCGTGGTGGAGGACTGAAAGCTGCAGCAAATGTCAGTGGCGGCTCTGAATTTGCTGACTCAGCAGCAGAGGAAGAGGAGAAGAGGGTGAACGATGCCAAGATCCTGATTTCCACAACCCACGCAAACCAACACTTGCTGAACAGGCGAATGGGGAAGCTGGACGAGATCGAGAGAACAATGGCTGCGTTGGAAAAGATGAAACCGTACATTCCAGCACACCTGTATGCCGAAAAAATGCGTAGTGCCTTCGCCTCTCTTCCTGTTTTTGACACTTATGAGACCGACGTTTGTGATCCTTCGACTGCTTGTAATGGTCGTAGTAACAAGAGGACAAGGGTTTGCAACAACGACGATACTAATGATGACGATGTGCATCGACGCCACGACACCACCGTGATGAAGAAGACCAAGTCTGTACTAGACGAGGAGGTTGTTCTCGACGATGATGACGGCGATGCAGCCAGCATCAACATATGCGGTAGTGAACATGACAACGAGAAACAGGACAATTGTGACAACAACAACGATTGCGTCGATGACGAATCGTCGTCTGATAGTTCCGAGGAGTCTCTTCACGGACCACCAGTAGTGCTTGGTTCTGACGACACCAATGGCAACGACAATTTCTGGGATTGTGAAGACAAGGATTTGTTTCCGATCGTTGATAGGAATGGCAAAATGATAGGCATGAAGTATTCCTTCAAGGATGGGAAAAAGACAACGCCAGATGGACGTCCTATGCGCTATTTGTGGGAGAACTTCATGGATAGGTTCGACACCGATGATGAACACTATCCTATCGTCGACGAAACTGGTAAGATGACAAGTCTCGGCGACGCCGTTTTCTTGAAGAACATTGCACGAGGACGAGTTCCACATCATGAGGCTGTTGTCGCAAAGGAGCACCACAGGAAGAAGGCTTGAGGGACGAGGAGGAGGAACGGAAGAAAACAGGTTTAGGATTGATTGTTTAGTTAAGAAGCAAGACGAAGGACGTCATGAGATTTAAACAAACGTGACGAGCAACCTCATGAGATTCATACTACAAATGTGACCACCGCCAGCAGTTGTGAACGAAAGGTAGTAGGAGTAAGCAAGCATAGTACGTGAATCATTCTTTTGAAGCAATGCATGTAACTAGATACTACAACTACTCGATGTCATGACAACCATCGCTCCTTCTTTGGTAGTACTCATGATGATCGACTAGTGCATACATCACTCTCTCCCACTGTGCCCTTAGCCTCCTCGTCTCCGCTTCCGTATGTACGCGAGGAAACGGAGTAGTCACTAGCGGTGGCAGGTTTTCATAGGAAGCAGCTGATGCTTCTTGTTGGTCACTTCCATCGCGAACCCACATGCCTTCCGAGCCATTCCATCTAATCCCGCCATACTGTTTCGCAAGTGCTTCCTCCAATCCTCCAGGATACGGAGTAAGGTCTTCTGCCAAGTATCCGTCGTGACGAAGCATGATATTATGCAAAATACAACACGTGACGAAGGCATTGTCAATCGAGTCCTGACGGCGCAGAAGGTTGAATGTCTTGAGGAATCGGAACCTGACTTTCAAAATTCCAAAGACGCCTTCAATGTCCTTGCGCACAGATTCCAATTTCTTTGAGAACTTCATGACCGGACAGTCAGGTAATCCTTTTTTCCACGGAAAGATAAGGCATGGCCACTTATGATAGCCTCCGTCACAAATCAGGTAAGCGCCAAAGAAATTGCGCTTCTGTCCATTTGGACCAAGACATTGCCAGATCTTTGACGAAAGCCACAAATTTGGCACCAACAAGTCGGTCACCGAATCGTCGGTGCGAGAGATGTGCTTATCATTTCGGGTCCCAGGATGGCCGACCGAGACACTCTGGATAAATTTGCGGCAGGTACAGATTACCTCATATGCGATCAAGGTGTACCCCTCCTTACCTTTATACATGTTTGTATATTGGACGGGACAACGGTCCCACCCAATGTGAACGCAGTCCACACTTCTAATGCAACCAGGAAGACCTCGCGCGGTGTATTCTCCAACGACCTTTCGATAGGACGCGTCGTCAAGTGGCATGTATATGTAGCGCTCCTTTATGGATGCCATATTGAAAATCCATTTAAAAAAAAGACCGATGGACCTCTTCACTGATGTTGGAGCATGTGCTGCACATAAAGTGCGAGGCACCAGTTGCCAAAACAAAAAGGGCACCCAAAATCTTAAGCTCCAGATTGGAAACAAGTTTTCCCGCGCGACATTTCCTATCCTCTGTCCATTCGGTCCAAAACTCTTCATTCGCAACATTCCTCAATTCAAGGAAGACCTGGAAAGGAACATGGAAGAGTTTTCGAAATTTTGCCGCGAGTCTACCGTTTGGTTCTGCCGTCACTTCGTTGCGCTTTGGCGCTACCAAAAACATTTTCCACCACAAACTATCCTTCTGGTTCATGCGAGGATACTTGGTTCTCTTTTGCTTGGTCTTGGTGGGACGTAGTCGTTGTCCATGTGATCGTTGACGATTGTCAACAGAGTTTGCATTTTGATGACGAGCAGATTGACGCGGGGCAACAAGGACCCATCGTAGGAGATCTCCTCCTCCGTCACCATCCTCAGCAATATGAGATCGGCGGTTGTTGTTGTCGTCGTCGTGGGGTAGTACGTCCTCCTCATTGTCCCCCCATAGGAAGTGCATGATTGCAGCAGATTGTGCTTTGAAGGTCTTCATGAGGGAAGAGAACATGGATGGATTCTTTGGCGGTGGGGGGGAGGCACGGCATTGGGTTCCAAAACGACCATCGTCGTTGTGGAGGACGAGCAGCCAAGCAGGAGTGCAATTCTTTGACACCATCGAACGTGCTACCCTAGAAATCTAGAATGGAATTTTAAAAAGGAGCGCGGAGGGATGTTCATGCGTCAAATTAAAAGGAATTAATTCTATTGGATAAGAAATTCTAGTTGTGTTTGAGTTTGGGCACAGCATTTTTGAGTTTGTGTCCGGGGAATAGTGGGCACAAATGCAAAAATGCTGTGCCCAAACTCGAACACAAACACAAAATCGCTGTATTTCTTGTGTCCCATTTTTTCGTCGTTAAGGATACAGACACAGACACAAATCCGTTTTTTCGGAGAAACTCTTGGCGTTTGTGCACAAACACACCTCGCTAAGATTGGGCCTTAGACTACGGTAGACTAGTGTCTACTCACCCGACGGGGTTAATTAACCCCATTTGGGGTTAATTAACCCCGTATTTGCTCATTACAGAAACTGCTCGCTATTACTTGCAAGTTGTCCGCTGGACTAGAAATTTGGGCAGTGGCTCAAGAACTGTATGAATGTGTATGGTTTCAAGGCACAGTATCTGAATAATGTTTGTCATTGAGAAACAAGAGCTTTTCGGCATCATTTTTCTGTACCCTCGAATTTTTTCACGTCATTTCTGATTTTGTCCAGCTGTAGAAGTAATACCAGATTCTACGTGAAACCCTCGATTCTAACCCACCGTGAAGGCCTTCGTTTTGATCATGTTCTCGAAAAATTCAAACAAAAGTAAGGTGACCATTGTGTTTCAAATAGATTGGAGTATTGTTTCTAAACGTGAAACTTGTCCTAATTTTCTTTATTCAAGCGACAGTACTCAATTATAGAGAGACATCAAATCAGAAGAAAACTACGTAGAAGAATCGTGTAGAATATATACTGTAGTCTACGGTGGATGAATTGATTTCTGTCCCCATTCTTTTAGATCGTATGCTTCTTAAGATTGAAACAACTTATGTTATCATCATCTTCAGTATACTTCGAATGGTTATGCAGCATGCCGCATATCTGACCAGCTTTAAGTATTCACCGTGGAAAATTGATATGAAAGAGGAGCCCCAGCGGACAATTTCTAGACAGAAGTTGTGTAGAATATATACCAAGCTTTTCGAAAAAATTCACTACTTCGACAGGTTTTGTATGAACTGTCAGAAGATGATTTCGCCACACAATACTTAACGAGTGAGGTTGCCATATACTTCGATAAGCGGTCGGTCATCGGTCACTCAGGATGTTTGCTTGGATATCTCAATTAGGAAGAGCATAAATGAATGAAAATGGACTACAAAAAATTAAAAACTGTTTTGACCATACGTAGAACATGTACCACACTCCACGCAAAATTGCATCCCTTTTGTCGGAGACTGCTTGGGGACGAAAAACTCAAGTATCGAGCTTTTCTTCAGATCAGTGACTTCCACTGAAGATGAAGAAATTGAAAATGGACCAAATGAACACTGATAAGTTGAGTAATTCGTTTCACTTCGTGAATGCAATTGGAACATCTTTTTCAGTGGACCGCAGTATAAAATGAACAGAAAAGCGTCTTGCACACGTACGAAAATGATGGGGTTAATTAAGGCAAATGACGGGGTTAATTAACCCCATGGCCCCGGGTGGGTAGACACTAGAGAGCATAAACCATACACATATTGCAACAATAGGGAGATCCGGGTAGAGTCGTGTTTCCGCTAACGTTTCTGTTAATTGGACTCAGAACCGGTTATGAGACACAATAACGGATCTGAAATAGTGAGTCTTGTTTCGCGATTGCCGATAAAGGTCGATCTTCAGGCCTTTAGTGGAAGTTTCGAGCTGCTTCATTCCACTACGTTTTGTGTTATCAAGATTCCGTTACACGTGTTCATTTTTCGCCTTTTCAATTCCACGTTGCACTACATTTGTGTAGGCCAAAGCAGGACGTCGTATTTGAAGACAAAGCTGTCAACAAAAGCGTTCGAATTAGTCGGCAGCCGCGCTTTGATTGTGCGCACGCAACCAAAAAACATTGTCAAATCTCTCCCATCATGACGACGATTGCAAAGCCGGTGATGTGGCACCTGAACCACAGACGAAGAATCGCATGTTGATCAATGTTGAAGCGGCAGATCCATCAGAACAAACGACAGTTGTCAAAGATTTATATCTGTCAAGAACGAAGCACCAACAGAGTATAGACAACCAAGTGACCCCAGCACGGAATCTTATTTGACATGGCGGAGGAATCCTTCTCCTCGAACTTCGTGGATTTTTCGCGCACGGTTTGGTGCGCTCCCAAATATAATTAATCTGCCATGTCGACGATTGCAATGCCGGTGATGAGGCGCCTGAACCACCAAGTATTGCGTTGCTTGTTGACTAATATTGATACGTATAATCCAACGGTAGAAACGACAGTGATCAACAATCCAAATCTGCCGAGAACATAGCACCAACAGGTTGTACAAGAAAAAGAACCTCTCAGCGGAATCTTGCTTGACGTTCTGTAGGAATCCTCGTCCAGGAATTTAGTAGAAATTTCAGTTGCCTCATGTCAACCCGGATCTCTAATTCTGGATTTTCCCTTCCACTAAGGCTCCCTTATGACAAGGGAAACTTAGTGGAATCACGACTCTACCCGGATCTCCCTAATGAAACGGTTTATGATAAGATGCGCCCCATTCTTGGAAATAGCAACAGAAACGAATTTGGCCACCAGAAACCAAATTAGATCACTAGGATTCTTGATTCCCTTGTGTGTCACTGCGCATTTTACCCGAACCGGCAGACTCGAGCTTGAGATAGCTTGATAGTTCAGCATAAAGCATAGCGTAGTACAAGCAAGTACATAAATTCATTCCAACACTTCACTTGCTACCCTGCCTCATCATAATCAAGGACGAGAACAAGAATGTCATGCCCTTTCAAGGTCACAACATTTCCAGGATTGTTCACTCCCCATGGTGCTGATGAGAGCAGTTTTGGCACTGCTACTGCCGGTTCTGGAAGGTCCGAGTCCGCAGAACGAACGTGCGCCAATGAGATTGATGATGAAATTCTATCCATGATTAGCGTGACGAGGAACTTCATCGTGTCTTGCCATGAAGGAGATTGAGATGATCCTGATGAATCGGAAGCAGTGATGGTTTCCGCATCATTCGTCGAAGGAGAAACGACGCAGGATATCAAGGGGGAGATTGGCGCGGTGGACAAACCCTGATAGAACCTTCGAGTTGCTTGTTCCGCGAAATTCCTACTGGTACAAGGCATATATTGCATATTCAGCACGAGACGACCCAAGATTTCTGAAAAAATTCCGACTTCGATTTCGCCTACCAGCATACAACCAATTTGAGGAGCTTGCAAAATCATTGGAGCATGATGATTGCTTCAAGCGCTGGCACAGCAACCGTGTCAATGTCTCCCGAGTGCAATCAGCACCACTGCCTTGCTTTGCTCGTATTGACGGCGCTTCGATATTTGGGACGCGGACTCACATTTGATTATTTGGAAGAGGGAACGTGGTGTAACGCTGATGTGATACGAGTGTTTTTCACAAGTTTGTAAAGTATGGGAGCACAGTGCTTTAAAACAAATACGTGCATTCGCCGGTGACTCATCAAGGTGCTTTGCAGCACACAGGAGGAGAGTACAAGCTTGCAGGGTTCCCAGCAGGTGCGGTGGGGTCGACAGATGCCACACACATACTGATTGAACGTTTGCAAGCAAGGTTTCGTCAGTCTCACATCGGGTTCAAGTTGTCACATACGGCAAGAACGTACAACGTGACTGTCAATCAACGATGACGAATTTTGAGTACAACAAAGGGGCATCCGGCAAGGTGGAATGATAAAACTCTCGCAACATTTGATGATTTTATGCAGAAAATCAACGATGGTACAATTTTGAACGACGAGTTGTTGAATTATATGACTACGACGATGACGATGAAAGTTCAAGCAAGGCGGTGATCAAGCAAACATATTGCGGTGCTTGGCTTTTAGTGGATAACGGGTATCACTCTTGGGCAACCACAGTTCCTCCAATCAAAGCAACCACTAAAACGAGCGAGATTTGTTTTTCTTCATGGCTGGAGTCGATGAGAAAGGACGTAGAGTGCACGTTCGGGATTTTTAAGGGGAGATGGCGAATTCTGAAGTCAGGGATACGACTGTCGGGAGTTGAATGTGCTGACGATATCTTTTTAACATGGTGTGCTTTGCACAACTGGCTTTTGGAGATTGGTGGCCTTGATAAAGAATGGAGGCATGGAGTTCCAAGCGATTGGGAGGGTGAGATTGGGGATGTTCCAGAGGATCATTTGACTGCGGTGGTTCCTTTTGCGATACCTC
Organism: Fragilaria crotonensis; assembly: GCA_022925895.1. Lineage (NCBI taxonomy): Eukaryota > Bacillariophyta > Fragilariophyceae > Fragilariales > Fragilariaceae > Fragilaria > Fragilaria crotonensis. The sequence goes on along the minus strand of JAKSYS010000182.1, from coordinate 26,676 downwards.
CTAGTGATGTTGAAGGCAGTGGCAAAGCGACGAGTACTAGTATGAGCAGAGACGGTGCATTGCCAGATGCAATTTACCGTCTTCTTAATCAAGTCGCACAACGTGCCAACCTCGGTGGACATGATCCTGCTCCTGCTACTCAGCTTGCTTTGGAGGATGTGGAGGATGTGGAGGACGAATGGACTGGAGATGAAGGCGCGTCAGCAGTAAGGACTGTGGGTGGCATCCACGTTGTTCAAAATCTGACTCTACCTTTCTTCCAGTCAAAGCTTGTGCATCATTTTGACATAGCCTTCAAGAGGAACGAGGTTCAATGGCCACGTTGTTTGGCAAGAAAAGAGCCACCTGCAACTACTTTGTAGCGCGGTCACGACGAGATAGTTCATATTGTGTTTACATCAAAACACACTACGACGACTTGCTTCAACTAGTAGCTATGTTGCTTGGCTGATTGTTCTACTTTCATTTATGTGTGTTACGTGCTATTTGCGCTGCTGACGAAGTTGTCACTCGCTTTTTTGTCACCTTGTACTATTGTCCCCCTGATTCCCCAGAATAGACGCGGCGTTCTGTTTTGCGGGACGTTTCGTTCGCTGCAAGCACCGGCCTCACACGATGGAATTCCTGCATCCTGCACAAACACAAGACATGCCGACACATTGTTTGCCTCTACATTTGTACTCTACCGTAGAACTGTAAAAAGACTGTACTGTTACAGGAACTGCACGTACTGCAGAGTACTGCAGTCCGTTCTCAATTGAATGCGTGAACCAGTAACTATCATATCAGCATTCTTGTACTGGTAGTTGTATTCATGAACAAGATGTACTGGTAGTTCATTGCATAGACAATAGGCACATCATTCATGTCTCATGTCTCATGTCGGTTGTCGGGTGAACTCCCTCATCATTCTGGAGCCACCCCGCGTACCCGCGTAAATAACCAGGTATGCTCGGAGTCCTGGACAACAAACTACACGTACCGTTGCCCTTTTAGTAGAGCAGATGGTATACAAGTGATACCTACGACCTACGACTACTCCGACCATGGTGTATCAAACCTGGAATAAGAAAATGTGTGCAAGCAGGATCACGGACCGAACTGCTCCATACTACACTCTCCAAAGCCGCGATCCACATCAGAATATGAAACGCTATGCATGCTTCGATACACAGTGGACAGTGGCATTCGGTCAGTTTGCGCTGCACGACGACTGGCGAAAGCCTTGTTTCGAACCTGCGTCACCTCCAGCAAACTGGTTTTGGAGGCGAAGTCCACCAGAATGGCATTAACAGGTTAATCACTGTTGACAGCCGAAAACCTTTTGATGCGTTCTTCTAAGATGGAAATCGTCCCCAATTCTTTGGCAGCATTGGCGTTTGGAAGAGTGAGAAAGTGGGACACGCCGAAAGAGCTGCCACAGGCAGTGTAGTCAGAAGTGATGGCATCGACATTGCCGAAACTATACTTCGTTTCATAGGCATAGGAAAACCAGGAGCGCAGGCCTTGGGACATGGGTCATCTGAATGACACTGTGGGCTGCTTCAAGTTTCAAGTTAGCGATGAATCACCTATAAAGCGTCGGAAATGCGTCAACATCATAAATCTCTTACTACGCCAGCCTCCTTGAGCTCGCGCAGCTTCGACCATGTCGTTGACAAGCTTGAGTGAGCAAAGAGGTTGCCGACAGAACCTGTAACAGCTTGCATTCCCGCGTAGACATCGTACAAATTGACTGCTTGGTCCAAATCGGAGTTGAGTTCCAGCGAGACGAGCAATACTTCGGTTGGATTGTTATCTTACAAACGATACCATTCCAATGAATGCCTCGTTCGGGATCCTGGTCATGAAGCAATTGTTGCGGCACACAACCAGCTTGTTGTTGCAGCCACAAAAGTCGAGATTGATGGCACGATATCCAGCATCCATTTGGTCTTCCACCTTGATGATTTGACTTGGAAACACGAATAGGAAGCCTTCAACTCGAGACGCAAATGAATTGTGCGTTCCCGCGAAAATTCGTTGACGTTCAGATCGTAGACAGTGTCCAGACTCCAGACCATTGCAACAATCATCAGTGGTAGTGCACTGATTGAATTCATCTGTCGTTGGACGACGAGTTGATGTGCGGTGAGTTGTTGGACGTGACAGTGTGGTCGTCTTGGTGGCTCCTGACGAGAGGTGCACGGTCAGAAACGTCAACAACTACCGCGGCAAGTCGCTTCTCATCGCGCACAGGCAAGTGTACTCTGCATTCCGCAAATTGGATCGCAGCACCTTCTACCTTCTACTAGAGTAGACCATGAGATGCATATTTGCTTGTGTTGGCAGCTGGCATGTGACACATTTTATTCGATCTATGCAGACTCTCTATATGCGAATGTGCGCATACGTACCGGAATGCTTGCAAGAGTTACTTTTTTATGTATGCCAGGTACGCAGTACATATTATGTCTCATATGATTTTAGTACGAAGGCTACGGACATCTTCCGCGCACGAGTATGCACATCATACCATGATACGGCTTCATGCTGGGTGAGCTCGTGCCCTGGCGGGAAATTCCAACAAAGCACGACTGGGAATTCCTCCCGAGCTTCAACGACTGGGATGTTGTACCAGGTATACGTACGAAAAATTAGTACCAGTCTGCACTAGATAATAGCACCCAACAGCTGCCGTAAAACCATCTTACATAAACTTGTACTCGGAGGTAGGCAAAGATTTGAGAATTGCTGGTCGAGAGTCGAGATTGGAGAACTCATAAAAATAAAATACTGAGTATCTGAGCTGAGTATCTGAGTATCCAAGCAAACTCTACTCCAGTAATAACATCAGATCAGTCGTCAAAGTATGGGATACCGTCGCGGAAGCCGTCCTGCAACGTTGATGAGATGCATCTTGGTGTCGAGCTGGTGCGTTTCATTCCTTCTTGCAAGTGCCGAAGGTAATGGTGCCACACTGGGAGCCAGCGCACTGGGAAACGAGGTGACTTTCGGAGGCTACGATGCTCGAGTGCTGCAAACTGCGTCCAACCAGAGCGTCGTGAACATCGCCGTGCTCTTCGACACCGCCAACACTTTTGATTGGGCAAGACAAATTATCGATTTCACCTTCGCCTTGATCAATGATCACACGGATGGCTGGCACGACGAGGTCTTCGCTGATGGTACAAGGATCGATTACCGCATTGCTGACCCAGTCTGCGACGAGACGGCTGCCGCCAAGGCCTATTGGGACGTTCGAAATGAGTGGGGCGGAATCGTTCACGGTGTGGTAGGGTGTCGGTGCTCAGGTGCATCTATCGCTGTCGGACGCATCACAAACCTGGATAACGTTACTCAGATCTCCCCAAGTTCCACGTCGCAGAAGTTGGGTGACAAAGGTGACTTTCCCCTCTTCTCGCGCCTTGTTGGCCCCTCCAGCTCTGAGGGCGAAGTCGGGGCAATGGTTGCCATGCTACGATCGTTTGGCTGGGACCGCGTCACGATTCTCGCCACGGACACACAGTACGCAAAGGATTACACGACTGCATTTGAAGAGCTTTGGAAGGGACAACACCAAAATGATGGCAACGAGCAATGGGAAGGAAAGGTGGCATACTCGTCCACAATTACTTTTGATGCCGAGGGAAAAGTCGATGCTGATTCAGTAACAAAGGCCTTGAAGGGCGTCCCAACCGATGATCCCACCAAGAATTCTCGAGTGATATTGCTTGTCGCCGATGCCAGTGAAGCCTACCCTATTCTACAACAAGCTGGTGAGCAAGGCTTTCAACCTGACTCCATTTGGGTAGGACCTCAAAGCTGGGTTGGTCGCATGCCACCAGATGGCACCCCGTTCGCAATGTCTGGCATTCCGGGATACTTGGGCTTGACCCCCTTCAGAAACAGAGATGTAAAATATCAGACATACCTAGCACGACTCCAAGAGATGCAGCGTGCCAATGGACTTGACGTCATGACCGAACTGCCAGATTATACTGCGGAGTTTCTGATTGACTCCATTCTTGCGCTCGTGAAAGCGCTTTCTTTGGTCCCTAGATACCCTGCCATTTCACGCCGCACCGGGGCTCTCGTCACTTCGAAACTCCGAAATCTGACCTTCCAAGGTGTGAGTGGCAATGTAAGCTTCACACCAGAGGGCGACCGTCTTGATCCTCTCTACACAATCTTCAATATGCAGATCATAAACGGCTCAAGACAATGGGTTGACGTTGGGCGTGCTGGGGCTACTGGGGCAGAGCCAGAACTTCAGAGCATTTGCTTCGCCGTGACGGGTTGCAATCTTGACGAAATTCCCTCGGATCAATACCCTGTGCCAGCAAGAGCTGTTGAAATTTGGGTTATTGCTGTCATTGCCGTTATGCTGGTTCTCCTCATAGCGGTTATGCTCAAATACTGGAGGAGTCATACGAAGAAGAAAGCTCTCAAGTCCAGCATGTCCGAAATCGAGAAGAAAATGAAGGAGATGCACGATATTGACGACGAACTCCTTGATATCGACGACAAAGTCGAAGCAGCAAAGCGACGTCAAGCAACACTCATGCAAAAGCGAGCAGCGTTGATAGAAAAGCCAGATACGTGGTCTGCCTCGAATGACATCCTCGTGGAAGTCGCCCCTGATGACCCGCAATACTGGGCGGTGTGTAACCGACTACAAGAAGACATGAGTGATGCGCACATATCCAAGCTGTGGAGGATCCAAAACAACTCACTATGGACGTACTACTCGTTTCATAGGGATCGACTTGAAATGAATGGAGTTGATCACAACGAAACGTCTGTATGGCACGGAACGTCGAGTGTCGACCCGAGCGTTATCTACAACGACCGCCAGGATGGCTTCATGATGCAATACTCGCAAAGTGGGTATTGGGGGTAAGTTGGAATGTAAAATCGGTGTCGCATGCGCCTCATAGATATCTGATTCTGTTGACGATTCTTCGCAGGCGTGGGATCTATTTCGCGGAAAAGAGTAGCTACTCTTATAGCTACTCGTACCAGCCATTTCTTGGTACTGCAGGGTTGCCGTCCACGTCCTTGCAACGACCTAGAGCAGTTGACGGCGAGCGAGAGATGTTCTTGACTAAGCTTCTGGTGGGCAAGGAAGTTCTGATGAATCGAGAAGAGAGCCCACAGAAAGCCGCCGAGTGCAAGAAACTAATCATTCCACCTGTCGATCCCGTGACAAACTTGAAGTACAACACTGTCACCGGCAACACAGCTGGATCACAAGTTTGGGTGGTCTACGAAAACGGTCGCGCCTATCCGGACTACTTAGTTCGATACTATCGGGGTTCGCGTGATCGCAAGCGCACTCCATTTGAGAACGAACACGAGGCCATGAAGAAGTCTGTAAAGACAAGAATGAAGAAAGGAGAACCCCTAGAATGTGCACCAGACCTCGAGATGGGAAACGTCGCTGCCTCCATTTGGGAGTACGAAGGTGATGATGACTGGAAAGCATACGCCGACCATCATCAGGTGTTGCTTGAAACGGCGTTTCAGTTCTACACCGTCAATAATGCTTCATCATCCAGTATAGTACGAATAAGTGCTGGTGCGTGGGAATACGAAGTTGATTTTGCTGCAATGGTGCAGAGAAATATCCAGCATCATAACAACCGACAACGTGCTGTGCGCAGAAGACTGAAGGACGACCCGACGAAAACCGTATAATTGATGAACTCATCAGAGGCCACCAAGATCAGAATTTGAGCACGAATCGAGGATGAGCACTCGGTTCAAATTACAAGCGCCGTTGCCTTGGATGGGCATGTCATGATTACTCTTCATATTTGTCCGCTTGGTTGTAGCCCAATAACTACCGGTAGCGTCTTCCAACATGGGTCACAAACTTGTGAATGGACCTGTATTCCTTCTGGTGTGCTAGTAGTCTGCTTTCTTTTGTACTTCTCGCCTCTGCCTCATTGTCCCACAACGTCACTGCATTGGGGTTCTTCGGTGCTCCGTGCTTTGCCATTGTGGCAAGCGGAGATGGCACAGCGGGGAATCTGTCATTGTGACTCGGAAGACATTCCAACCAGTCTCGTCCAGATGATCCTTTCGGTGAACGTTTGGATAAGTCCTGCCAAAGCAAACATAACGTTCTACTGCATGTACATTGTAGTCATCAAGAAAATGGTAATGACAGGTTTCTTGGGTCGATCAAGCGCAGAGACGCGTGCATCAATACAACAGTACTGGTATGACGTATGACATGTGAGGACTGAGGACAAGCGCGTGTTTGGGCGTACTGTGGTACCATCTACCATGTATGTTCATACCAGGTACAACGCATCAGGCATACCGGCATATCTGGTATGATACAAGTACTAGTACCTCCTACTTTATGTATGATACAGGGCTTATCTGGCCCACTGGGCCACAACCCACAACCCGCGCAGAGAGGACAGTTCTTCCGTACGAGTACCTGGTGCCTGGTGCTTCCTGAAAACGAATCTGCGTTAAATCTTCGTCATTTAAGCTTGACCATCATGCTTTGATTCGACCCTCGCCGAACTTGTGCTATGTACTTGTACTGGTAGTATCATATGCGAGTACATCGTACCTCGTGTTGTGCAATCAGTGTATAGTGAGTGCATACATCACTGCAGTACTCGGGCAGTCCGACACCAAACTTTGAGATATCGTACGGTATCATACACGTCTTGCTACCGTACCGGTGTACCTGTTGTGCGCCTGGTACTTGTATTTGTACTTGTAGTACAAAAGCACGAACAAGATATGCTCACGCCAAGTGTCACTTCGGCACTTGGCACTTGGCACCACATTGAGCAAGGGCACTTGTAGCCCTTGCTCTGAAGACGAATCTGCGTTTGAATCTTTGTCTTGATGACAATGTTCTGATTCGCGAGCAGAACCCGAGCCATGTCGTAATGCACGACTCGCACAATCGGTACAGTACCAAGCCTTGAGATTTGAGATCTTCTCAAACTCATGGAACATTCGCATTCTCACAATATCCCGGGAAATCAATTGACATCATAGGAACGAGATAAGAGGATGAGGCTCCTTTACGGAAGCCGTCTTGCAATACTCTTGCATTGCATCGTGTTGTCGAGCGGGTATGTTGCAAGTGCCAATACGACTAGCGGCGAAGCTGGGACCTGCCCTTGTGACAAGGAGGTGGTCTGCGGCGGCGACGACGCGCAAGCACGAGCGCTGCAAACTGCATCCAACCAGAGTGTCGTGAACATCGCCGTGCTCTTCGACACTACCAAGGCCTTCGCGTGGGTCAAGGAAATCATCGATTTCACCTTCACGTTGATCAATAACCGCGCGGATGGCTGGCATGACGAGATCTTCAATGATGGTACAATCATCAATTACCGCATTATTGACACAGTCTGCAACGAGACGGCTGCCGCCAAGGCCTATTGGGACATTCGAAACGAGTGGGGCGGAATCGTGCACGGTGTGGTAGGATGTCGGTGCTCAGGTGCATCCATGGCCGTCGGACGCATCACAAGCCTGGATCAAGTTACTCAGATCTCTCCAAGTTCCACGTCGCAGAAGTTGGGTGACAAAGGTGACTTTCCCCTCTTCTCGCGCCTTGTTGGCCCCTCCAGCTCTGAGGGCGAAGTCGGGGCAATGGTTGCCATGCTGCGATCGTTTGGCTGGGACCGTGTTGCGATTTTCGCCATGGACACACAGTATGCAAGGGACTACACGACTGGATTTGAAGAGCTTTGGAAGGGACAACACCAAAGTGACAACGGTGAGCAATGGAGGGGAACTGTAGCGTACTCGTCCATCATTACTTTTGATGCCGAGGGAAATGTCGATGCTCATTCAGTAGCAACGGCCTTGGGTGAGGTCCCAACCAATGATCCCAACAGGAATTCTCGAGTGATACTGCTTGTCGCCGATGTCAGCGAGGCTTACCCTATTCTACAAATAGCCGGTGAGCAAGGCTTTCAACCTGACACAATCTGGGTTGGATCCCAAAGCTGGGTCGGTCGCATGCCACCCGAAGGCGCCACGTTCAATATGTCTGACTTTCCAGGATACCTGGGCTTGATCCCAGTCAGGAACCAAGATGTTGCAAATCCCACATTCCTAGAACGCCTCAATGGAACGCGGTTTGCCAATGGCCTTGATGTGATGGACAAGTTGCCAGACTACACTGCTGAGTATCTGGTTGATTCAATTCTTGCGCTCGTGAAAGCACTCTCTTCGATCCCTAAGTATCCTGCCATTTCACGTCGCGACGGGACTCTGGTCACTTCGAAACTCCGAAATCTGACGTTCCAAGGTGTAAGCGGCAACGTTAGCTTCACACCAGAAGGAGACCGTCTTGATCCTCATTACACAATAGTCAACATGCAGGTCCATAAGGGCGTGCCAAAATGGGTTGAGGTTGGGAGTGCCGAGACTACTTGGGCAGAGCCAGATAATAGCAGCATTTGCTTCGCCGTGGCGGGTTGCAATCTTGAGGAAATTCCGTCGAGCAGTTATCCAGTGCCACCGCAAGCTGTTGAACTTTGGGTTGTTGTTCTCATAACCGCAATGATGGCTGTTCTCGTTGCGGTTGGGCTCAAATACGAGCAGAAGCGAAGGAAGACGCTTGCTCTTCAATCCAGCATGTCCGAAATCGAGAAGAAAATTAAGGCGATGCAAGAGATTGACGACGAAATCCTTGATATCGACGACAAAGTCGAAGCAGCAAAGCGACGTCAAGCGACACTCATGCAGAAGCGTGCCGCGTTGATAGAAAAGCCAGATACGTGGTCTGCCTCGAATGAAATCCTCGTGGAAGTCTTGCCCAATGACCCGCAATACTGGGAGGTTTGCACACGACTACAAGCAGACATGAGTGATGCGCACATATCCAAGCTGTGGAGGATCCAAAACAACTCGCTTTGGACGTACTATTCGTTTCACAGGGATCGGCTTGCAATGAATGGAGTTGATCACAACGAAAAGTCTGTATGGCACGGAACGTCGAGTGTGGACCCAAGCGCAATCTACAACGACCGCCAGGATGGATTCATGATGCAATACTCTCAAAGTGGATTGTGGGGGTAAGTTGGATCGTGAAATCGGTGTCGCCTGCGTCTCATGTTTCAGAAGTCTAATTCTGTTGACGATTCTCCGCAGGCGTGGGATCTATTTTGCGGAAAAGAGTAGCTACTCGTATAGCTACTCGTACCAGCCTTGGCTTGGCGCTGCGGGGTTCCTGCTCTCTTCCTCCCCACGAGCTGGAGCAGTTGACGAAGAACGAGAGATGTTCTTGACCAAGCTTCTGGTGGGCAAGGAAGTTCTGATGGATCGAGATGAGAGCCCACAGAAAGCTGCTGAGTGCAAGAAACTAATCATTCCGCCTGTCGACCCCGCGACGAACTTAAAGTACAACACTGTGACCGGCTACTCAGCTGGATCGCAAGTTTGGGTGGTTTACGAGAATGGTCGTGCCTATCCGGACTACTTAGTTCGATACTATCGGGGCTCACGTGATCAAAGTCGCACTCCCTTTGAGAACGAAGGCGAGGCCATAAAGAAGCCCGTAAAGAAAAGAATGAAGAAACGACAATCCCAAGAAGTTGCACCTGACATTGAGATGGGAAACTCTGTCGAATGCACCTGGGAGTTTTTTGACGATAACAGTTGGAAACCATATGCCGACCATCATCAGGTGATACTGAATTCCGCATTTCAGTATTACACGGACAGTAATGCTTCATCATCCAGCATAGTGCGAATAAGTGCTGGAGATTGGGAATACGAAGTTGATTTTGGTGCCATGGAGCAGCGGAATATCCAGCATCCCAGTCACCGACAGCGTTCTGTCCGAGACGGCCGAAGAATGACTCAAGGACTGTGTGATCGGATCTTGTTGACGCGAGCGGACCGTCGCCGATTGCCTTCGTCAAAACTTTGTATGAGATTTTCCCAATTTGTCGATGCATTGATTCCCGTTATATGTAACACGTTTGCACTCATTCATTACACACAACACACAACCCTCTTGCACTGGAGGCCTCTTAAGTCCGGTACTCCGAGTATCCGACTTCTGATTCATTTGTGTCGCGATATCCAGAAGTTACATTCCAATCTGTGATGGCGTTCAGAGATGTATTATGGGCTTTTCGACGATCACCAGTCAACTATATATAACCTCATTCCTCCCACTTGACACTCGAGTTCACCCATTTGGCAAGCAGCCTTGAAATTATAGCTATCCGTAGTACAGTACATCAATCAGTAGGAGTACCAAGTACGTCGCTTTCACACCGGTCTGTGGTGTGCTTGCATTTATGGTTCATAGCGGTCGCAGTGGTGATGTGATACGTGCATTTCAGTCGACAAGAAATATCGCGGAGTGTTGTAGGTGGTACTCGGATTGCGAGAGAATAGCATAGTACATACGCTGGTACTTGTACTCCGTAGCATTGAGTACTTCAGTATCTTCGTAAATTCATAGAAAATCTTCATTCGGATTTTGACCTTGACACATGCTCATCACAGCGATGGACATGTCGGACGTGGATGCAGAGGAGCCTCTCTTGAATCTTCCAATTCCACTCACTCCCATCGAACAGCATGGATCGTTGTTGACGGCGTCACAGATCACGGAAGGGGAGAGATCAGGTGACGTCGTCTACAACGATGATACGGAGAACCAGCTTGTGCCGTTGAGAATTCTTGGTAGACCATATGCGGCAAACAAAGAATTTTGGACACGAGCATGGCCATTGTCTTTAGTACTGGGATCACTTCTGGGACTTTGTATTGGGGGCTTCTTCATGGCGGTTCACTGCCTCTTGGACCGTTGGTATTCTGATCCTGGTTTGCGAAGCCACGGTGAAATCTGGTGGCTTGTCATCACGACTGTCGGAGGGTTCCTCACCGGATTGATCCTCATTTCGCCGGGAGCACCCAGGTACGGAGGGATCCGAACAATATTCCACGACGTGTGTGATCTAAAAGGGCATGTTGGTGAGACCCCCTTTGTGGTAGCGTCAAGTCTAATCGTCATGGCAACAGGAGCTCCTCTGGGACCTGAACTCGCCCTGGGTTCGTTGGGGAGCGGTCTCGCATCACTGGTGTCAAGCTTGTTCAAGGTTGACCGACGAAGTGAAGCAAGCTTAGTGCAGGCAGGGCTGGCGGGGTCGCTAGGAGCTCTATTGCTGTCACCGATACTGGGGGTTACGGTTTTGCAGGAGATGTCGGTGACTGGCCGACCCACCGACGTGTTGTTGGATTCGTTGACTCGTTCCGAAATTGGACTTGGAAGGGATCGCATAGCACCTCTTGATCACGATTGGATGGAGCAAATCACGTTGGGAGGCACTGCTGCAACCAGCGTTTATGTTGTCGTACGTTTGCTATCACCGCACGCTTCATCGGAATGGATTCAAATGTTGGATCTGGGGGAAGATACGTTTGAGCTTTGGCATTTCGCCGCGGCCGTACCCATTGGGATACTATGCGGGGGTGTTGGTACACTCGCGCTCGGCTTGATTGGCATGTTGCAGTGGGTTCGTTCATCGATTTGCGGCTATCTGCATGATACGTACAAAGTACCGCAGTGGATTGGAATCCTGTTCTTTAGTTCCATCGGTGGAGCAATACACGGTTGCATGTCTGTCTGGAACCCCTTGCTAGTTGGAAGCGGTATGCAGTTCATCAGTCGATTGGTTCAAGAAGAAGTGACTGCTCGTGACGTTTCTTGGATCGTCGCGACAGCTTTTGCCAAGCTTTTTTCCATGTCGGCTTGTATTGGTTTCGGGCTCCTTGGAGGACCAATGTTCCCAATGATGTTTGTTGGCTTGTGTCTGGGTATGTCCGCGACACCTCTTCTTCCAATCGCCTTGGCTGTTCCATGCTTCACATGTGCCACTGTGGGTTCCATCGTTCCGATCCCATTCACGCTGGTGATGTACATCACCTTCTCCATGTCATTGTCGATAAACCAGATCGGCCCGGTCTTTGTCGCAAGCTTCGTCGCCTTTAGTTTTGTTGGGGGTATTGGTCTCATTAAGAGCCTTGGGGAGCAAAGCTTGGGCTATGTCGCCCCTGTGGAGTCTCTGCGACAATCGCAACGGTTACGAGGGGAAGTGGACGATGACGAGGTCATCTTTCAATATGAAGCCCAAGACGAGGAACCCAACGAGTACGAAGAGGAGCGTGCGCGCGAAATTCGTAATGCTGTCTTTGGCAGTGCGAGTGCAATGTGGTAGTTTGGAGTGGAAAAATCAGTTTGATTATCCTCTACTTTGTCGACTCCAGCATCTAGACTCCTGAAACATGATCTTGTCAGGTACGCATATTCTTCAAATGAAAGCCCAGCTGCTTTCACAGATGGTGACAATTTCGTTGGGCATTGATCCTTTGTAGAAAGCGCAATGCACTAGAGTACATAGGACATGGCGCGCCATAATCCAATGTCCAGTGTTGCAGTGGATAACCAATAATTCAAGTACGAAGTAATTCGCCAATCGTTGCTTCGCGACTCGATCGGCGTCAATCGGATGTCCCAACTCTCTCCAGCATCGCGAATGGTGCTTGCGGATCAAGGCCATCAGACCTGTACACCTCGATGCCACAGTATCGCTCGTTTCTAGTACGTACTGTGATGATATATGATAGGGGAATTTGCAATTTAGTCCATAAATAAGTTTAAAGATTATAAAGTACAATGACCCTCTATCTAGTTTTGTACGGTATTGCAATATAGTACATTATGATTTCTAAATTGCATTGTAGTACACATCTTTTGGCCATGTTTGCTATCTAGTACATTTGTCTATTATATAATCCATTTCTCAAATGCAGCGCCTGCCACTCCAAGCTTTCACAGAAGATATCGTACCCCGTCCTGTAGACTAAACAAAAATCAACCATGTTCACCACGCTTCTTTGGAGCCGTTCTTCGTCATTTATCTTCCCATGATAGCATCGATGGGTGCAAACCATTTCATTCTGATCCTGTCCATCAACCTCAACATTGGTCATAATTCACTTAGGTGCAATACTCTTGTCATATTGAATGATATCCATGGTGTGTCAAATTTCCTTGGAAAAACAATTTCAGTTTCGAAACAGTGTTGTACACAAATGCTTGTACACAGTATAGTGGAGGAGATCTTCATGTTCGAAAGCTGCCACACAATGGCAATTAAACCCAAGTGGACATTAACACCTCATCCACGACCACCATGAAGAATACTGGCGATGAACGTAATGATTTAAATAAGGACAAGTCTGCTGATGAACAAATTGTTCATGAGAATTCCAATGAAGCCAATTCCAAGAACCCTGATGAAAACTACATCATCGAGGACGACGAGGACTATGGCAAGGTTGACATGGCAGAAGTCTTTCCAAACACTGATGACAACCCAATCGAGTACATCTACACCAGGGACAGCACTGGGAGAGTTATTTCGGTGGATTTCCGTCTCAAGGTACCTCGCAACGAGGTAGAGTTCATTCGCAGTCACGATGAAAATGGTGGCATTGTTGACGTGGAATGCCGCTTCAAGAAAACAGGAGAAGATGATACGACAGGCAACAATTAGTAACCTAGATGCAGGACATGACAAGAAATGAAGTAACTCATAGTCTAGTAGTAGAACTATTTTTGTTACCTTCATCAAGCAACTACCATGCTGTGGTTACTCGTCTTGTGTTTCCTCTTGCATGTCAAGTGCGTCTTCTGCATCTATTTCGTTTTTATAATTCGTATTGCTCCTCCTTTCTTTCCTCGTCTTCTTCGTTTTCACGTTGCATTTCTTTGCCACGCTCCTCATCGTCGTTGTTGTTGTTTTCCTCGGTCTTCTCCTCAGGAAGCAATCTCTCGGTAGGCGTTTTTGGATTTGGACAAGTCCTCTTATTATGACCTCGGCGGCTGCAGTTCGAACAGATGATTGGAGAATCTTCGCCCATTCGGTATTCACTTCGATGACGAATTCTCTTGGTTTTGGGGCGCCCAGCTCCACGCTTTAACAATTGGCGGCAGCGTAATGCCATCAGATTTCAAAGAGTCGGTGCTTACCGGATAAACGTTCTGCTTGAGCGTTTTTGCACGTACCCAAACTTATGATAATCACCCACAAGCTCTGATTGTATATAGGTCAAGTCGTAGCCTTTGTGAAGCCGATACACCGCCATTGCATGTCGGCAAGGAATCATGCAGTCCTGCCATGCACCACATGAGCACCATCGTTGTTCTGGTTTCACCATGTGCAAGTTAAGTTGCACATTTGGCACATCGACACCAACAATTATATCACCAATATCAGCATCCTCAGGATCTCCATACTCCGGCGACACAACTTCAAAATGTCCACAGTCCTCCTCGACTTCTAGCACTGTCATTGAGGCTGCTTTCTCCCATCTTGCCTTGAGAAGCTTTTTCACTCTTGGCACAACATCACCACCGTCATGCTTGGAATACACCGTTCTCAGCCTGCAGATACGACTTGACAGAAGATTGACCAAGTGCTCAAATGCACCCATCCACGGAAGGTCACGAGCCCCTGTGAACATACTGTTAACCGATTCGCTTGTGTTGCTTGTCACTATCCCAAATCGAGGTGGATACTGATGCTGCCGACTGAGCCACTGGGATGACTTCCACAGGACACCACCTTCCTCAATATCTTGGATGTACTTTGCAGCCTGCGGTTTCACTCGTTTTGTTTTGTCCATTAGCAACTCCACGTATCGGGCAGAGTATGTTTTGGCAATTGCCATAACATATTTGGAAGCGTTTCTTCCAAACCTCTGCGTCACATTTGCTCGTATGTGCTGTGCACAACTGAATTCTATACTTGTAGGAAACACTCGTTTCACCGCCTCCTTGAGACCTTTGTCCCGATCAGACACAAAGACAAATGGTGTTTCACGAAGTTGAGAATTGTCATCAGCCATGGCTTGTGCGCTCCTCCCTGCTGACAAATAATGGGGCACGCTTCCTTTAGATATGTCAACATCTGAATCCACGTTTCCCATCCTCATTGCCGGCTGCAATCATGAAACCAATGGGGAATACATCGTTGTTCCCAGTCAGAACAGATGCAACATACAAGGTTCCTTGAATTCGCTCGAAGGTGGGCAGCATCAAGGAAATCACCGGTCTCACAAACTTAAGAGCATTATTCATGAATCCAGGAAAGAAGTGAACGCTCTGAAGCTCGAAGGTTGGCAAACGTAAGAACCCAAGCACCGACCCCGGATTTGTTCTCGCAAGCTCCTCGGTGTAGGGTCCGACCAGCTGAAAGCTCTTGTACCCCAACCTTTTGTTACCATGGTGTCACGGTTGACGGCACGCCATGCTGTGTTGTACGAAACAACTTGGGAATCGTTCTTTCTGTTTGCCAGTGTTTTCACAACGTCACGGGCCGTGGGAGCAACATGCTTATTTTTGAGGACTTTAGTTATCGCATCAGTTAACATCTTGGAGGAATAACGTGTCTTCCATTTCCTACCATCGGCCGCGAGTGGGGGACGACGAACTTCAGCGTGGCGTGTCTTCATCCTAGAGACAGTGTACATACCATCACTCCTGCGCCTCGAGAAACGAATCTCAAATGGACAGTTGATGTGTTCCCTACATTGGTACACACGAAATTTTCCATTGATAGAACGCTTGATGCGCAAGTGGTTGCCAGTTCTTTGTTCATAGATTTCCACAAGAGGGTTGATGTGATCCATCTCTGCAAAGGAGTCAATTTTGGCTTCCGCCATCACCTTGTAGAAGGTTGTGTCCGATGATGCACCTGTTAGAGCACTGCTATCCTCGGTTTTGGAAGAAGTGGACATGGTGTTGATGACAAGAAGCTCATTTGAAACCTCGTTGGGAAGTTGTTGTGCCTCGATAGTAACCTGGTCAACGGCATCCGCCATGTCTTTGGACTCTTTGGACACCTCGGAGTCAGAGTCATTCGTTGTCATCATCTCTTCGGACTCCTCGGAGTCAGAGTCATTTTCTTTTGACTCTTTCGACACCTCGGAGTCAGAGTCATTCCTCCTCATCGCGACGGCACCCTGCGGAAACGGAAACCCCTCACAATAAGCCGTTCGACGGCTTGCTGCAAAAGAACCTGCATCTCTTCGGAGGCGAGACTATCTATGGACGCATTGTCACACTCATTGTCTTCTTCACACTCATTGTCTTCTTCTTCAACGGCTTTCCTGATGGGGCTCTTCGGGACAACCTCGGTCAGCTTCACCTCGGTTGTGCCATTTTATCAACAACAATGTCGGCGTCAGAATTTGTCTTGACCTTCAACTCCTGTTTGACCTTCTTCACAGCAATCTTCTTTTTCTGTGATCCTTCTGCTGCTTGGATGTTTCTTGTTTTCGAGGGTGTAGATTTTCTTGTGGTTGCCATGCGAGGCGGAACACCTTGAGCACTATTCTCGAACTTGCCTGAGGAAGAAAGAAGCGGAAAGCACCCCCTGAAGTATGTGCTGGTGGTCTCCAGCTCTTCATTGTCAACATCGATGACCGTATTGACACCAAGACAATGCGACAATAATCTCCTTGCTTCTGTGACATTGCATTGTGCAAAGGAGTTTGGGTCAACAGGCTTTTGTTCCGCAAGATGCAAACACACAGCCACAGCAAATAGCCCACAGTCAAATCCGTTTTGTTGTTCCGGGCATGATTGGTAAAACACAGTTCGAAGTACAGCACCGTCTGATTGCTGTAGATGATGGTGCTCAGGTCGGTGCAGAACAAAGTTATTAACAAAGGTATTGACCTTCTGCACCAGTTTGGCTGCAGTGCTGCCACGAACAACCTCCTCGCATTTCGCCCAAGGAATCATAGAAGAAACATGAGTAAAGAAACTCGAGCAATGCATAGAAAATCAAAACAACCCACAAAGTGGCCCACTTCACCAGGCGGATTCACCAATGGAACAATGAGACGATATGATTTCCCATTAGTTGAAGCCGGCTGTTCCATCACAAATTTTAGCTTTTCTCGAAGTTGCTTGATGGACTCCTGATTACTCTTCCACACCTTTATCTTCTTGACTTGAGCCCTCTTTAGTGATGCCGTGAGATTCATGGAGGATATGTATGTCTCTGCACCCAAACTTCCAAGAAGTGGTGCAAATGGATCCACATCAATGTCCGGCCGTATTCCAGCACGTTGAACGATTACATCAAGAAGATGAGTGCTGAGCCATTGATCACGTTTCAAAGCAATGATGTCATCTTCAGTGGGAGTCAACAAATAGCCAAGGACGCGAGGATCACCAGAAAAATGACCGCCATAAGGTTGTTCAACATTCATACTGGACATTTGGCGGCCACGTGTGCGAAGATACAATAATTGCTTCTCCTGTCACACCACACCTGTCACAGTTCTTTGCTGCTTTCTTGTCGATACGTAGCTACTGGATGGTAGTACCCTATCAGACAATACGACAATGGTGGACCGTGGTAGGACAAAGGACAAAAGAAAGGAAAAGAGCTGAATGTTCTTTCTTGTTGTTTGAAGTGGTGAGTGTCAAATGGATTTTGGCTGGATGATGATGTATAGTAGTGGAGGGAAATTGAGGAGGCGCCGTAGTATACCTCTACATAAGTGTATACGGCCAAGTACTGATAGCGCGCACAAATTGTTTTTCCAAGGAAATTTGACACACCATGGATATCATGCAATATGACAAGAGTATTGCACCTAAGTGAATTATGACCAATGTTGAGGTTGATGGACAGGATCAGAATGAAATGGTTTGCACCCATCGATGCTATCATGGGAAGATAAATGACGAAGAACGGCTCCAAAGAAGCGTGGTGAACATGGTTGATTTTTGTTTAGTCTACAGGACGGGGTACGATATCTTCTGTGAAAGCTTGGAGTGGCAGGCGCTGCATTTGAGAAATGGATTATATAATAGACAAATGTACTAGATAGCAAACATGGCCAAAAGATGTGTACTACAATGCAATTTAGAAATCATAATGTACTATATTGCAATACCATACAAAACTAGATAGAGGGTCATTGTACTTTATAATCTTTAAACTTATTTATGGACTAAATTGCAATTTCCCCCCTATATGATATATAGAAGTTACCGTACTACGGAATACTGTTTCAATATAATACTTAACGCTCGTTATGCTACCTCTGTTTCAGTCGTGGTTCAGTCGCACACATCAATTGACTGTATAGTGTACTCGTATACGCCTAGCTAGTAGTTATGAGTTATGACGTAACCACGATGGGGCGTAAATATGTATCCGACACTCGTGAATAACGGCCACGTCGTGAATTTTATAATTCTCTGCTCTACTATCGATTGCACACCAACCTCGCCGTCCTCGGTTTAACATTGTTCTCTCGGTGACGATACGGTAGAAATCGCATAGTACGGGCATCCAATTTGGAGTCACCTCCAGTTCATCCCCTTCATGCCAGGAGGTTCCGGAACATCCTCTTAACAGGAGTTGGTATTGCGAATCCTATAGAAGTTACACACACTCCGGGGTATTACGAGTGTCCTGATTGGTACGGATTGACGTCATTTCCTTGCATTCTAATTTCTAATCGAAACCGAATCTATCAGTACCTGTAGTCCGACTTGTACTTGTACTTGTATGTACTGGTTTCTGAATGCACCTGCGTACTGTAGCAGTGCTCTGAGTACTGGAGATCATTTTACTGTGCTGCGAATTGCGGGAGCTCCTCGAGTACTGGCTACTGGTTACTAGTACTGTGCTTGGGTATACAAAAAGTGCATACTTTTCTCCGGCACTTCATAGTTTATTCATAGGGAGTATGCATCAGAGTCCTGCACTGGGTATGACGCCTGTGCCCATGGGTACCCAAAGCAGCCGGTACGCAGGCTTGGACCACCCATGACCCACCCACTCTTCGCACGGTCGAGCTCGGACCACCCATTACCCACCCACGCCCACTAGGTCGTACCCATACCCACCCATTACCCATTACCCGTTGTCCGCGCGTAAAAGTCCCTGTTCGACACAACACGAGAGCACACTGTAGTACGCACTCCGTGAACTATAACTATGGATGTGTTTGTTTAATTGCTGTTTAATACACGCTGTTTACAACACCTGTATAATATTTCATCATTCTTTTTGGCGGTTGGCAACACTTTGATTCTCTCAAGGCAGACGAAATGCAGAAGTTAAACATGCTTTTGCACGTGCTGTCCATCAAACAGCACCCCCTTACTCCCCTCTCTTGACATCGACATGTGTGACAAGCTGCACAAGCTGAAGCAGCTTGTCGCAGATCCGGCGTATTGGAAGGGCGTCGCCGCTTTCGAAGTCCTTTTTCGAACAATCAGTTCCTGTCCCACCTATTTTGAAGGCAAGGATGCTACCTTATGCCTTGTCTGTTTATGCTTGCTTTGTTGCAATAAAATATCACCTGAAGAAGCTTGATGGTGCTGTCAAGTAAGGCTTGAACCTGAATAATGATGATATTGTTTTGAATGACAATACTAACAGACCATTGTCTTGCAACCATCTACACAGAAGCACATGCACTTGCCTTTGTAACTCATCCAATGTATACTGAGAGGCGGACAAGGACTGCAGGTGAATTCGGAGAAGAGTTCCTTCAACTGGGGAAGCCGTCAATTAATCAACAAGCCAAGATTGCTCTCGCTTGTCTTGCAAATGGCAATGATGACCGTCATCAGAAAATGTTCGGTGAGTTTGCCACTTACATTACAAGGTCCAAGCATGACAATTCAAATGAAGAGATGTTTTGCAACTTCAAGGATACAATGATGAAACCGTCAGAGCTGCGGATGTTGTCCGACGACTCTGACTACAGTTCAATCAAACACCTGCTGTCTGCAGTACACCGCAATGTAGCTGGAGCAAGAAGTGGGGGAGAGAGAAACCACAAGTCGCCAAAACATGTGCACAGTCGCTTGTGTGCCCGGTTAGGTGCTGCAAAGGTTGAGACAGGGACTGCGATACATTTTAATGCAAAGCACCTTCTTCTTCTCCGTAAAATGGACACAACAAGAAGTTCTCAATTCTGCAAGTGGTGGCTGCAACATCTTGGATCTCCATTTCTTGCTGGCTGCTGCTGAAGACAATCTTGCATGCCAGAACCTGATGATTGAAGAGGAGAACGATGACAATGCCTGACGCGGAATCTGACTGGTGGAGTCGACATGATTGCTGATGAAGATATCTTGGCTTTGGCAGACAGAGAGAGAAAAACAGCAGCTAAATGTATTTGATGGAAGTACAGTAAAATCATTATGGTAGCAGCAGGTATACTAGAACTTGGCAGTGCTCTTCCCGATCCCCCATCCTATCTATGTAGTACTAGGTACTAAACTTTGCATACTAGTAGCTAGTAGTAGCAATACATCTAATGCCATCAGGGCTTCTCAGTTACTACTACAAAATGGTCCTGGTGTTTGTACAATTTCTTATTGTTGTAAAGTCAAATCAATTTACTCAGTTGTCGGCAAATCGTAATCATTGTACTTGGTGTACTACCGTAGCACCTTAGTCTACCTCCGGTGTTCAGCGATTTCAGTACACCAGTAACCAGTACACAGTCTTTTTACTACACGTTGCTTTCATTCATAATCTGAAGTCTGAGTTAGAGATACAAAACATAATTCTTAAAGGTTTTCTCACTGTTCTACCCATGGATTTTTGTATCCCTTTATTCAATGCTGACTAGCTAGTATGACAGTCAATGCAAAAGCCCCAAATATACAGGGTGCAGGGTCCCCATTGGCTGTAATGAAAAATCTGAGGGCTGCATTGGAGATGCAGAACAAACCTTCTGTCAAAGAATGTTGAAAGTGTATCAGAAATGTTTTTGACACCCTAGGATTTTTGTAGTGAGCTTACTTGTTGGTTGAAAGGCAAGTCAGTGCACAAGTCCCAAATATACAGGGTGCAGGGTCCCCATTGTAATGCAAAATCTGAGGGCTGCATTGGAGATGCAGAACAAATCTTCTGTCAAGGATTGTTAAGGGTGTATCAGAAATGTTTTTGACACCCTAGGTTTTTTTTGTAGTGAGCTTACTTATTGGTTGAAAGACAAGTTAGTGCACAAGCCCCAAATATAGGGTGCGGGAACCCCTTTGTAATGCAAAATCTGAGGGCTGAATGAAAGATGCAGAAATAATGTTCTGCCAGAGTTTGTCAAGTTTGCATTGATGATACTGACGGCATCCTTTGATTGGAGTGGGTATATATACCCATTGACTAGTGTGCAATTCAGTGGGTAATTTGCCACAATTGCAGATACAGGGTTTTTTGATTAATGAATATTCTGCAGTCAGACATTAATATTCCGCAGAATTGTACTGTTGTATTTTGTTGAGTGTGTATGGATTGTATTGATGGCATCCTGAGATCCTTTTAACCTTTTTTGCTCATTGACTTCTTGAAGATTCAATTATGATACCAAAATGCGAACACAAAAATAGACAAAAATGATCAATACTCAATGGATTTTGGATTTTTAAAACATCAAAAACTGGGCATTTTCTCCATCATCAAATGCCTGAGTCTCATTTACAGAAGCTCCAGCAACGAAAGTCAATGCTAGGGTTGTTATAGTGCAACTGACAAGCTCAGAACATAAAGTACTTCTGATTTGTGTAACTACAACACTAGTAGACATCATGTGATCGCATCCTAAATTTCACATTAACTTATGTCCCTAACACCAACACTAACTCCCAAAGCAAATATTGCCAGTCGTCGAAGTATGGGATACCGTCGCGGAAGCCGTCCTGCAACATTGATGAGTTACATCTTGGTGTCGAGGTGGTGTGTGACATTCCTTTTTGCAAGTGCCGAAACGAGCAATGGTGCCACACTTGGAATCAGTGCTCTGGATAACGAGGTGACTTTTGGAGGCTACGATGCTCGAGAGCTGCAAACTGCGTCCAACCAGAGCGTCGTGAACGTCGCCGTGCTCTTCGACACCGCCAACACTTTCGATTGGGCAAGACAAATCATCGATTTAACCTTCGCCTTGATCAATGATCACACGGATGGCTGGCATGACGAGATCTTCAATGATGGTACAATCATCAATTACAGCATCGCTGACCCAGCTTGTGATGAGACGAATGCCACCAGGGCCTATTGGGACATTCGAAACGAGTGGGGCGGAATCGTTCACGGTGTGGTAGGGTGTCGGTACTCAGGTGCATCTATCGCCGTCGGACGGATCACAAACTTGGATGACGTTACTCAGATCTCCCCAAGTTCCACGTCGCCAAAATTGGGTGACAAAGACGACTTTCCCCTCTTTTCGCGCCTTGTTGGTGCCGACGACTCGAATGGAGAAGTTGGGGCAATGATTGCTATGCTGCGATCATTTGGCTGGGACCGTGTTACGATTCTTGCCACGGACACAGTGTATGCAAAGGATTACACGACTGCATTTGAAGAGCTTTGGAAGGGAGAACACCGACACGATGACAATGAGCCATGGACAGGAACGATAGCGTACTCGTCCACAATCACTTTTAATGCGGAGAAGAAAGTCGATGCAGATTCAGTAACGATGGCCTTGAAGGGGGTTCCAACCGATGATCCCAGCAAGAATTCATGAGTGATATTGCTTGTCGCCGATGTCAGCGAGGCTTACCCCATTCTACAAATAGCCGGTGACCAACGCTTTCAACCTGACACAATCTGGGTTGGACCTCAAAGCTGGGTCGGTCGCATGCCAACCAACGGCACTGTGTTCGCCATGCCTGACATTCCGGGATACTTGGGCTTGACCCCCTTCAGAAACAGAGATGATAAGTATCTGAAATATTTGGAACGGCTCCAATTGATGCAGTTAATCAATGGACTTGATTTGACAGGCGAACTGCCAGACTACACTGCTGAGTTCTTGATTGACTCAATTCTTGCACTGCTGACAGCGCATTCATCGGTCCCTGCCATTTCACGTCGGAACGGAACTCTGGTCACTTCGAAACTCCGAAATCTGACGTTCCAAGGTGTGAGTGGCAACGTTAGCTTCACACCAGAGGGCGACCGACTTGATCCTCTCTACACAATATTCAATATGCAGATCATTAACGGCTCAAGACAATGGGTTGACGTTGGGCCTGCCGGGGCTACTTGGGCAACGCCAAACCGTACCAAAACTTGCTTCGCCGTGACGGGTTGCAATCTCAAGGAAATTCCCTCGGACCAATATCCTGTCCCAGCAAAAGCTGTCGAGATTTGGGTCATTGCAGTCATTGCCACTATGCTGGTTGTTCTCTTTGCAGTTGGGGCATTTGGCGACGTGTACTTGGCAGAAGATAGTCGTCTGACAAAGAAGTTCGCAGTGAAAATGATTAGTCCAACGCTATGTGATCAGGATACCATTGAGGAAATGCGCAGAAGCTTTCGGAGAGAACTGTCGGTAAGTTCTACATCGAGTGTTATCTTTACGCACAGGGAGTAATCATCCCTTTCAAAAACAAGTATTTCTAACAGCACACTTTGTACAACATTACCAGACTCTAAAGCGATTCCGGCATCCCAACATTATTGTCTTGTATGCCTACAGTTAAAATGCTAACAGTACACAGCAGTGCGTGGTGTATGAATACGCTGCGAACGGCTCCCTCGCGGACTTCTTTACTGATGATGGTAACAGAGCCCGCTTGTCGTCAGACGTTCGATTGTCCGTCATGTTCCAATTGGTGAGAGCGGTTCACTTCTTACACACGGGTGGGTGCAAGGTGGCAGGCAAGGGTTGGAACGTGTTTCATCGCGATATCAAGAGTGCCAATGTTTGGCTGGCGGACGACTTCACCCCCCGACTGATTGATTGTGGACTCGCCATATTTGTACAAGACGACAACTCCAGCGTTACTCCGGAGTCGTTCCCAGTCACTTTGCAGAGCATAACTGGCGGATGTGCACATGGAACTCCTGGGTACATTTGTCCAGAGTATTTCGGAAAGAAGTTGAGAGGGCTTCCATGTCCCTATATCGCAGCCTATGATGTATATTCCATTGGCGTCGTCTTGGTGGAGCTGATTCTTGGACGCTTAACTTATTCGAATGACTCTCAATTTTTTGATGTGTTTGAGAAGTACGTCCAAGAAGAGCGTAGATATCATCGGATTGTCGATGGATGGAAAAAGCTCATGGGTGACGCAGATCCCACCGTTATGTGGAATCCAGACGCTCTTGAAATAGCATGAAAGGCTGCTATTCAGTGTTGTGTATGGATCCTTTTCCTGAAGAACGGTTGAGCACGAAGGACCTCCTCGATACGCTGAGCGATGCAATCCTTTTGAATAATAATGCAGTCATTCAGCATCCCGAAGCGGGGCGCGCTATAAAGAGCGGTCCGCGCTGTCTTATTTGTAACGAATATCGTACAGATATCAAGTGCAGCGAAGGCCATGCGCTGTGCACAGCTTGTATCGTGAACAAGCTCGGCGATGACAACGGATGCCAACTTTTGTGCCTGATCAAGGAGTGCTCCAGCAAAATTCAAGACAAGGATCTTTGTCAACGCATTCCTCACGAGAGGTACGATCAGTACAGTAAAAAGCGAGACGACCAAACGAAGTTGGATGAATGTCTCCGCCTACTGTATCTGGTGAGATCTGATTTATATGTCGATCATGTTGGTGTTGAACACACAAACGAGTTGCTACAGAAGCAGCAGCAGATGCTACAGACGTTGGCCAAGGGATATAACCGGTCCTTGGCGGCATTGGCGCTTCTGTCAGCAAATCAGTTCAAGGAGTGCCCGACTCTCGTCTGGTTGACTCCCATCTCGGTAGAGAAGGAAGACTGGAACACCCCATTGAAGTGGATCAGGGACAAGGTGTTGCAAAAATTCAGCGTCGTCTTCATCTGTGCACACTCGGGTGAGCCAGGGCACGAACCTTTTGACATCGAGGCGCCTCGAAGATGGATTGTGAAGATTGCGCCGTGGCTGAAATTGTGCCTCAAGGTAATCAAAGTATTTGCCACCTCGCAAGGTCTTCCCTTCCCAATCCCAAACCTCCGATTGCATGAGCAATACGAAATGATGAAGACATTTCTTGATTCTGTTGTTGAAAACGCATCGATTGCAGTCGTGGCACACTGTGAGGGTCTCCTTGAGAATGGCACCATGTCAATCGAAACGTACCGCCAAGTTCAGACAGTAGCAGGAGATTCATTCAAATTCATCGCAGAAAAAGCCAGAGCGAATACAAATTGGAAAGCCCATATGGTTCCTGTCTGTCGTCACAATGGAACACCCATTTGGGTGAAGAGGTGTTATGAGGGTCATTATGAAGTGTGAACACCTGATGTGCATGTCAAATGTGAAGGATCCAAGTACCACCAGATTCTTGTACCTTGTATACATCAGAGTCCCAGCACTGCAACCTGTTGAGCCCTTGAGTGTATTTGTGCACTTTAGCTTGGAACAGTGCTTACTACGCACGTCCCACATGGTAATCGTCAATATGTATACATTCCAACAAAGAGGAAATTACACGTTTATCCAAGCCATTATGCATGCTTCACCATCATACAGTTTTTACTTTTCTACGGGAGTAAGCTCATTTCTTGAAAACATTAACTCGAGTAGGCTCATACACTCAGGTCCGAATGGAGGCAGAGTTAGCTCGGCTGCACCTCGTCCTTGGGAATTGCCCATCTTTCGGTGACCATTTCAACTTCCAGGTTCCAGTGACAGCTATATCGTTGTACTCCGGAGTACTCACGACGACTCTCACTAAGGTTTTACAGCATGATACGAATACAAATGGATTGGTCACAGTGGCTGCTGATCACATTTCTTCTTGGCCAGCGGCAACATTTGCCAGTGACACACTCCCTTGTAGTAATGCAAGTATCCGTATCGGTATCCTCCTAAAGTCGCTCCCATCTCACAATTATCACAACAACAACCGGTGGCGACGATAGCAACGGCACAAATGACCGAAATGTGTGGCTGGCTTTAACAATTTTGATGACGAGGCTTTCATGAAACACGACGAGGACGACGCTAATGCAGATTATCCGGGCAAGAGCGGAAGTACGTCTCCCTCGTTCGCCGTAGGCTGATAGAATAATGGCCATGGGGCCTGGAGGACTGTTGGATCCTGGTCACCATCTCGTCACTTATTAGTGAAATGATGGATTCCATGTCGGGGAATAAGACGTCGTTTCATCAATACAAGGCTGAAGGCGAATGAGTAATCACCAACGAGCGGGTCTTCAATACAACTGCGCAAAACGGGGAACCATGCAATTGTGATCTGTTTGAACCGTGGCGATGATTGGGTTCTTCACCTCTCTACACCGGCTCGTGGTGACTCCCAACAGTTCTTCGTTTTTTTTCTTTCGCAAGTACAACGTAGCGACATTGCTCGTCCTGAACTAGCTATCCGCCAAGGTGGCTGCCATCAATGAGACCCAACCATTTTCCCCGCCTTTCATGTAGCTGAGTTCCACCTTTCATTCGCTCCAGTGCTTGTGGCAATGCTTGAACGACACATTATCAAAATGGTTGTTTTCTCCGTCACGTTCTTCCTGGAGTTACACAGTTGGTGCTCTGCAGCAGTCGCGTCATCTCAACGAAAGGCCAGGTTGGAGTGCACAGTATAACGAGTCTCACCACCACCCCACATGTTGCAAGGAACCAAAAAATGGTTGTAGATTGCAGCGTTCGAATGATAATAGTATCTAAGGTGCAGTCATGCTG